>DVQM01001387.1:0-12221 GCA_018231645.1 Heliconius ricini | reverse complement strand
AAATATTTCATCTCCTCGAGTGGGGATCAAACCCACAACCAATCGGTTTTACAGTTACACTTTGTGCCACTGCGCCACGCCTGGTCTCAATAGTTATATATGTATATATACCTATTAATAAACATACTAAAGTTATTATAACTTCAATGGCAGATACAATAAAAAACAGTAGCAATATTAATGATTTATAAATAAATAAACCTAATAACACAAAAAAGTAAACAAGATTATTTCTGGGTCTATAAATTTAAGTCACTCTACAATGAGATATTATATATTGCCATAATTTTTTTTTATAGTAGTGTCAAACTTTAGTTTCCTTAATGCTGACTTTGAACCTGCTACTTATGTTGATGAGAGACGGTGATTATTTTCATAAAATAAAATTATCCAGTGCACCAATATCTTCAAATTATTTTTTAATTATACTCAATTCTCATATTCCATGGACAAGGCAAAGAAAGCTTAATTTTTAATTATTTCTAAGCTGTTATATTTTTTAATTAATAACTTTGAACATTATTAATTGTAAATAAAATTTTATTAATTCAGGTATACAATGAAAACGTATATGATTTACTCAAACCATCAAACACTCCCTTACAACTGCGAGAGGATTCTAAATATGGGGTGATGGTGGCCGGACTCACTTTGAACAATATAAAGACTGCACGAGAATTGTTAAACATGTTAGAGAATGGTAATAAGAATAGGACGCAGCATCCCACTGATGCAAATGCTGAAAGTTCTAGAAGTCATGCTGTCTTTCAGGTATTTTTATTATTTATTTTATAGTGTGGAATATTAAACAAATATATAATTTGTATACTTATATAACACTAGAGAATTTGCCTGTTCGAGTAATGTTGCATTCAAATGTTAGGAATTATTGGAGAATAGAAGAGCAACAGTTGGATTTGATATTTTTTAACATTTTTAAAATATTATTTCAAACTTAGGAAAGGAATAATACTTATTAAAAAAATGTATAAAAAAATTATTATACATAATTTTTAAAATTTTATTTTAATAAATATATGTGTTCGTTAATTATATATAAAGTCCTTTATTTGGGGTTTCATTGAAATTATTGCCTTAAACTAAATAAATGAAACAATTGTGTTTTATGTATTTGTATAAACTGGAGATTATTAAATGTATATTATACATATTATATATAAATGTACACACAAAGATATTAGATGTGATATTTTCTTGTTATGTTTATGTTTGTGTAAACATTATTCTTATAGCTTTTCTAGATAAGTCGTGAGGTGGGTGCAGACTACCCAACCTCTCTATTTGCTATATCATTGAACATGCTTTGTCTCATTTTTATGTGGAGACTGGAGGGTCCTGACACTAAATTTCTCTTGGCCTGCCTTGCTATATAGTAGATAAAATATAAAGCTTATCTCGCATATAGCAGGGTAGACACATTAGCACATTATAATAGATTTACATACCCTAAAAAAATCATGGTAAGGACTATAACATACACTTTATGTTTTTTATATAGGTTTATGTAAAAATGAGATATAAAACAAGCAGTCAGTTGAGATTAGTGAAGCTATCAATGATTGATCTAGCTGGAAGTGAACGCGCGTCAGCCACTGGTTGCGTAGGTGACAGGTTCAAAGAAGGTGCTAATATAAACAAAAGTTTGCTTTCTCTTGGAAATTGTATAAACAAGTTGGCTGACGGCAGCAGTTATATACCTTACAGGTTAGTGGATTGTTTGTTTTTTTATTGTCTTGGATATATTTTTTGTATTTTTTTAGATTCACGTCGTATTTTACTTATGGCCGGATAAAAGGCAGAAAAAACCTAGTGTTGAAACACTATTTCTTACCCACTGCCCAATTTGCAAGACATTCTATCTTAAGTACCAGAAATAGACAATAGTCTTTGTCTTGTCATTAAAGAGATCAGGCACTTCTGATTTTAAACTTTTTTTCCTCTGAATTTGCTAACATATATGTATGTATAATTATGTAGTGTATATATAAAAATATAAATGAAGTCTCTATATTTATTTTCCTTTACTTATAAATTTATAATTTTGGAATAAAGAATAAAGTTTTATATTAATTATATTGAACGAATAAGATGTATTCCAAATTCGTTATAGCAATCTTCTGTTTGTATAAATGTGGCAACGTTTTATGCTAATAAATCATATTTACTGTAATGTAACTATATAATATGCTTGAAACTAGTAAGAAGCAGGTTTTTAAGCCATTCTGGCGCATTCGTACAGCCGTCGACTGTAATCAAAGTAGAATGTGAATTCAATCAATAATCACACACATTACATTTTCATTTAGCTGTTCTGGTACAGGAGTTACGCCACATATAATAAGTTACCTTCGCTTATTCTGCTATATGGGTGAAGCATGAAGTATTTTCCCAAATTATTGAGGCATTGCGTGTAATGGCGAAAATCAACGACGCTTTATGCCTTGTTATCAGAGCGAGGAAGAAAAAAATATTAAATATTTCATTCCCCTGAGTGGAAATAGAATTCACAAGCCACCCGCCACCATCCGCGCTGCTCCACGGAACTTAATTTCATTTTCAATATTCTTTAAAGTAAAATATACTATGTATATATATGTTATATAATTGTGGAAGTTTGCGTTCGCCATGGTCAGTGTGCACACACAACAGTCGAGAACCTACTTGGAAATGTATCCGCACTAGTGGCACACGTTTTTATACAGTATTAACTACAATATTGTCAAGTACCATCAATGAACTAACCATTAAATCATATAAAAAAAATGTCATTGCATCAGTTAATACAAGTAATTTTACTCATAATTATCTAGCATATTCTCATATATACTAATTAATTATTAAAGTTCTAATGTTATATGCAACGCGATGTAATATTTGACTGTGTTTTACTACGTTAGACTAGCTTTTAAACGGAATCGTCTTTTAGACGGAATGTTGAACTCAAACATACTTGACTATGTAATTTGAAACGTTGTTAACCCAATTCTATGGGGAACTATTCGGATTCGGAGTAGTTTCATATACATTATAAATTAACATGTCTTTTTTATATTAATAGTTTCTCTGATTTGGTAATGTTTATATTTTCATATAATTCAAGTGGTTTTTAAATTATCTCAATATTATCTCAGTACGTTACAATATAAAATTTTCACCGTCACGTTACAGGGATTCAAAGCTCACACGCCTCCTCAAAGACAGCCTCGGCGGTAATTGCAAAACGGTTATGATTGCCAACGTATCACCCTCCAGTCTCAGCTACGAGGATACCTACAACACACTAAAATACGCGGCCAGAGCTAATAAAATACAACTTAGCATTAAAAAGAATATTGTGGACGGTGACATGAGACTGTCTCAATATGTGAAAATTAATGAGGAATTGAAGAAAAAGGTGAAGGAGTTGGAAGCGAAGTTGTCGTTGTCTGCCTATAAGCCAGCTAGTAGGGAACCTGACATGGAGAAGGAAAAAGGTATGTGTTTTAATTGAGTTATCATATATTTTTTAGATGTACATATATCTTGAGTCTATCGCCGTCCAGTATGGCAGTTTTTTTTAATGCAATGATTAGAGGTTCGATCCTTTAAGTCATAAATGATCTCTGATTTCTAAACATTATTTACATTTACCACCACACCACAACGATACGTTTATACAATATTGTACATCGATTGATTGAAGTTCTTGGGGTACACCTAGACCAGACCATGTCATGCTTGGTACATATAAATAAATAAATTTACATATAAATAAATTACACATATAAATAAATTTAAGTCGAAAAATATTTCACACGATAGAGTCTCTCCGACGTTTACGCTCTGTGTTACCTATATCAACCAAAGTTGTTAGGAAACTCTGTGTTACTACCAATTCTCCATCATGCCGATGCGAGCTATCCCAACTTGACCGAGGACTATCAAAATTAACTTGAATAACTTCAAAATCTTGCTATTCGGTTCATATTTGATCTGCGTAAATATGACGATCTATCTGAATTTCGTTGGTGGTGGTTGAAGGTGGAAGCTTAGGTGGTGGGGGTATCTACATATATTCTTCTGTATTGAGAGATGTTGTTCTGTGTGGGGGATGTTCAAACTATTAGGTTTACATTCAAACAAATTGAGATCCTCCGGGAACATTAGTCTAAAAATTCCAAGGCACGCCCAATTGTGAAATCTTAGAAAAATGGTTTAAAATTATTATTTAAAAGATAATTCATCTTAAGATAGCATCAATATATATATAAAACGGCATTATTTGTTTATTATAATAGTACGTATTTTTCAAATATATGTTTATTATATTATTGTATTAGGATTAAATATGATATGTATGTTTGTTTATTTACACCAATTCTTTTTTATTATATAAATTTCCTAAGCCAAAGGTTGTTTCCAAGAAATCGGTGAATAGCGATAAATTTATTTTTTGTAGCGATAAATTTATTATTTTGTCCTTCTTAAATATTAAATTCTACACAATACAGTGTAAATAAATAATAAATAAATTGTTACAATTACATAAAAAAGTTAAATTTCAACCGCCTGTTCCAAAAATTCTCTATTTTTGGGCATGTAGGTCATATTAGATTCGTATCATATCAGGCTTTGCGGTTAAATTGAATTTGATTCTAAACTTGAAAGCCAAAAATGTTTCGGCCATGTAGATAATGAAATTTAAGTAATTTAACAAATGAATAGTGAAAGGGATACACTTATCGAAAGTATACGTCTTTTTTACATTTTTAAAGTGAATGAGCTTCACACTGTATTCGGCACACAGCAGGGTGTGCAGAGGGAACTTATTTAAGACACTCCATCCCCCACTTGTAAAGTGGGAATGGAGTGTCAAGTGTCCGTCAAAGTGAAAGTGATTCAAAGTGGAAGAACACTTTAAAAATATTTTTACGGGATTTGTATCTTCGCCTCTTGGATAACGCAAGAGGCGTGGATGCAAGTGCCGCAAGGATACAAGACCGCTAAAATAACCCTAAATTTGCTTTTTTTTTGTACAATTTCATACATTTTATTTTTAATTCGAAAAAAAAAAATAAATGACCACTTTGAAATGAGATGCCGTAGCTCTCCTCAATTATTCTATAGAGATTTTAAAACACATTCACGATCCATTCAGAGAAGAATTTATTGGATAAATTATGAAATGCGCGATTTTTTATTTGTTTTAATAAATTATCTTTTTTATATGCTGAGACAGAATATTTTGTACCTAATTAATCAACAATTCAGTTTTACCATGGGTGAATCTAGAGATATTTTCTAGGTCTTTAGCTTTGAAGAAATCTTTACGCGTAAAGGTTTTTTTTCTGGTACAAGACTATTTTGTGGTATTCATGGACTACAAGCACACACAAATCAAAATAAAAACACCATATTTTTTAACAATTGCTTTGCTAAAATATATGGAGTGGCAAACAAGGGAAGCGCGTGTCCATTCACTACTAAAAGAATACAAATTCTTATAAGGCAACGACGAGCGTTACCCTAACGATTGTCGCTGGTAGTGGGTTCGATTCCTACTCAAGGGAATAAATTATGTTTATTTCTTTCCTCTCGTATCAGATAAAGTGCAGCGTTGAGTTGCGCCCTCAACACGCAATGTCTCACATGCTTAGTGGTGCGTAGGGAATAGAGTATCTTAACACTAGGTAACAGCGTGAAGCGTGAAGAAATATTTTTTTTTCAGCAAAACAAGAATGGCGTAAACGTCTAACAGAGGAAGCGCGTGTCCACTCAGCCCTGCATTCGAGAATACTGACCCTGATGAGTCAGCAGCGAGTACTCGCCCTACGCCAGCGCCTGCGCGCGCGCGCCTTCACGCACGTCGCCGATTTAGCGCATAGATCTTCGTCAGATGCTATGGAGCAGGTATGTACATTTGATTTAACCTTTTTTTTCTTAATAATATTTTGGATTGTTAACTTATGAAAATTAGAAAATAGTGAGATTTGGAGCCTCTCGAAAAGAGTAATTTATTGTTTTATTTGGTTATTCTTGCTGATTTTCTTAAAAATATTTGTTCAGATGTGCACAGAAGACATACCAAGACAAGAGCGTGCAGCTGAAAGCTACTTCAAACAATCAGTCAACCTTGATACTAAAATAATGAGTGCGTGGACAAAATGGGATGAAAACCGAAAGAAATTACATATCTTATTCAACCATGCCGTAGCCGATTGTCCTGAATTAATAGATTATGTAGAAAAAATACGAATGGAAAACGAAATGCGCCATCTTAAAGTTAGAGACGAACTACGATATAAATTGCTGACCATAGAAAATGAAGAGATCATGGCGTTCACAGAATACATGAGCGATATGCCGAGCATGTTGAAAAAATTGTATTTGACTCTAAAAGGCTACGATAAAGCACCACCAGCCCTTACTGCTGAATATTTGGAAATCATGAAGAAAGCTAAATCGGCCAAAGGTATCACTTGGTCGGATGTGAACAGTGAAAGTGACGCACATTTCAAATTCGTATCCACACTCGATCTAGACAAACCCACTACGACGCTAGAGTATAATGATATCAAAAAAGAAGATATCAATATAACAGTGGACATAACAGACAGTGACGACTTGACTGACATAGAAAATAAGATCGTAACTAAGAAACGTAAAGGCACGCCGATTAAACTGATGAATAACGAAACAATAGTCATAAACGATTCGCTAGAAAGCTTCGATACGACGCGAAATTTGAATTCGGCGAAGAAAGTTAAAATGGACGACCCGGCGTTAGATATAGAAAACTATATTGATCCCAAGGATCTGAACTCGACGTTTGTGCTAGCTGGTAAGATGGAGGCGTGGAAGAATGTGCCTATCAAAGTTGAACTGAAACAAGAAATGCCGGTTAAGAAAGGATTGGTCGATAGAACTAATATTATACCGCGGACTGTTACGTTCAATGATCATAAAGGTATGTATTGTTTTTATTTTTTGTAAAAATAAAATAAAATAGCTTCACGCTGTATTACGCACACAGCAGGGTAGGCAGAGGGAACCTAGTGTAAAGACACTCCGTTCTCCACTTTCTGCCGAATTTTGGAGGCATTGCGTGTGCAGAACTCAACGCCGCGCTTTAGCCTTGACACCAGAGTGAAGAAATGGAAATATAAATTTAAGTAAATATTTCATCTCCTCGAGTGCGGATCGAACAGTTGGTTTTACAGTCAAAAGTTTTACATATATCACCATAACAATATTTTCTATTTATCATTTGTCATTGAAAAAAACCGTAAAGTTATTATAAATGCCAAAAATACTTGTCAAATCAGTGAAATTAAGATGTCTGATAAATCAAAAATTGCTTTTAAAAATTATTATTAGTTACTTATTTGTATGTTCTTTTGTTTTACAAAACTAATAAATATCAAGGGTTTTGTTTTACCACAACTTGTATTGGAATTTATTAAAGGCCCAAACTTGACAATATTCTGAGAAATTCCATAGATTGCTTTCAAACTTACATGTAAATAACAACAATAAAAGTATGTAGTTTGTTGAAATTTCGTTGATTAAATATCGTTTGAGTACAATATAAGAATTTATTAAGTCTTGGATTATTTTCAAAAGCTAATAGGGTGACCCGACTTTGCTTACTTCGTCTAATATCAAATATATTGATATTTTTACAAAATTTGTTATTGCTTAGTGACAAAGTTAATACAAATATAAAAAAAATGTTGATTGGTTGGATGTTTCCGCTGAGTAGTTGTTGTACATTGTACAAAGAACTTGGTATTTTATTGCCTTACAATATTGTTCTATTGGTATCCAGCTAAATATTATTTTTTTTTCATTGTAATTAATAAATATCATTATTAAATACTTTATATGATATATAATACTTACGAAGACACAAAGGATTGATGAATATTTAATTTAAACTATCAACAGATTTTAAACCACCTATTTAAACACTAAGCTAAACGACAAAAATTCCAACACGTGTATGACCCAAAAAATAAAACCATAAAATATTATATTTCACATACAAATGTTGTATTTATAGCTTAAAAATTGAAAATCCGTAGAGGGGATAGATGAAAGTTTTTATAGGTAAAAATATATATATTTTTAAATATTACATGTTAATATAGATTTTTTAAATATTAAAATTATTGACTAAGCTAGTGTTCCTCTCTATACTTGCGGCTTCAAGAGCAGGGACTGCACGATTAGAGCTATTTCGTATTTCCCGTTTTGTTTTTCTTTTAATTAAAAATAAAAATATTTGATATTCTAGATTTTACTTTATATTTTTATGCATATATTATAGATAAACCTGTCTTTTGAACCACTTTGCCTATTAGTGACAACAACATTAAAACTCAATTGAAGTTAGTGAACGCAACGGTCGTGGGTTCAATTTCACACAAGGGAATGAATAATTTTATTTTCAACTTCTGGTAGCATGATAGACGGCGGCGTAAGAGGCACAGGACAGAATGTCTTAACACTAGGTTTCTACTTTGTTACATGTGGGACCCAGCGTGAAGCTATTTTTTTTTGTTAGTATAAAAACCTATTATATTGATTATACTTGATTTTATAACAATTTTGAATATTTTTTTTAGCTAAAATAGTTAAGCCGGTCGTGGGGAGGGCTTTGCCCCTTCGCAGGGCACCTGCACCTCGCGGTCCCGGGTTCGGTTCCAGCCTCGCACGAGACGGCACGCCGTTACAGAGAAATGTTCAAGGTAAATATTATATATAGACTAAACAAAGACCTATGATTTTCACGAATTTAACAAATTTTAAATAAAACTCTTAAATTTATTATTATTTAAGATTTTGGAAACCCAACCTAAAATAAGAGATTAATCCGCGGTTTAAGAGTTTTTTGGAATATAGAAATTGTTCACATTAAATTAAATATGGAAAAAATGACACTAAAGATTTTTCTTAATTTTTTTTAAAACAGGCATTAATTTTTTGTTGGAAGTAATTATTTAAAGAAGTTGACATTCTTATTATATATTTGTAAATTTTATTTTTCATTGATATATTGTTTTACTGTCAGTTTTTCAACTCTGATATGGAATTATTCTATTAAATTTCTTTCATAGCTTTTAGTATATTAGTATGTGTCATTTTATACTAGTAACCTAGTTGCTATAGCTCCAGTTAAAAGGGACGTGGGTTTAATATTTTGCAAAAAAATTTTAAAAAATATATTTTTTATTATTCAATATTATAGATCTTATTTTTATGTTACTACATAAGTTATATTTACTATATATTCGTAATTATATGTATAGTATGTAATGGGTTTTGTGTCTCTGTCTATAGATAAGTATACTAATCTTACCAAATCGATATAATTAAAGTTTACTATGTGAAAATATTAATTATTAAACATATTTTCTTAAGAGAGATGTGGTTATAAATAGTTATTATATTAAATAATGACAAAAATGATAACAAGGCTATCTTTTGCTAAAGTATTATTTTTAACTCTATAATGAAGTGTTAATGGTATTGCGCCTGGCTGTAAATGCGAAAGTTATTGGTTCGACTCCACTCGAGGGAAACGAGTATTTTTTCTTTCGTCTCTTTTATAACAAGGCAAAGCCCGGCGCTCTGACATTCAACATGCTGCGTAGCAAAATACTGAGAGGAAAGTAAGACACACTTACGCCCAAATTCTGGAGGTATTGCATGTTCAGTGGCGGAGCTCAACGCCTCGCTTTGCCTCGTTACTAGATTGAGGAAATAAAAACATTAAATATTTCATTTTCTGGAATGGAAATCGAACCCCTAACCTGTCACGTTAACAGTCACATTTTTGAGTGTGCCGTGCGTCACGACTGGCCTCTTTATTTTATTTGTCTAAAAATGTTATTATGAGAGAAACTATGTAGGTATGATCGAGCCAACAAAATCTAAGATAAAATGTATGACGTTAACATAAACTGAAATGATAATATACATATTGTATTAATGTAAATTAAAAAAAAAATAATGTAAATTAATGGCTGCTATTCATTATTACTTAGTTTCTATTTGTAGTTATTTTATTTTAAATAAACAAATTTATTTGAGAAATATATATTTTGCCGGTGAGGGACGGATCGCGAATAATTGGAAAGTATTCGAAGCGTCCGTTCATTTTAAAACGAAATATATAAAAATGAAGTCTTAAATATTTAGCTAAACCAATTATTTTATTGTTAACCAATTGTTTTATTTGTACAGTAAAAAATATATATTTTCGTGATTTTTATGGTAGGTATTGTTGATAACAAGTTCTAATTCAGCGTGCATTTACTCAATTTATGCAGTGTTATTAATTTTAATTTCGATTTCTATAAATTTCCATACTAAATTAACCAATATATGATAAAAAAAACAAATGTCAAAATTACCTATATTGATACATATGTTGGAACGTATACATTTCAAATATTTTATAACATATTTACATTTAATAATTTACACAGCTATTTCACATATCAAGAAGGAACATTCCACGATTATTTATAAATTATTTACAATGTTACTTGTACAAATACCTACTCGTGATAAGCCTCATATTAATGCTTTATTAAAAAAAAACACGTGTATACCTATACAAAGAAAAAATTGAGATAAACAAAAAATTGATTAGAATTACAATTTAGAGAATACATGATAGATTAGAATAAAATAAATAGAATACCTTTTTCATAAATTGTATGTTAGACATTAATAAAAAAATAGATAAGCGATATATGTAAAGTAATAATATGAACCTCACTTAATATTGAAGTTGGACCGTTTTAAACGAAATTTGTCTCATCATTAAAATTATTGCGGTTTTGAAACATAAATAACTCCGTATGTGAGCTGTATTTTCCCCGCGGGACTCTATTACACGAGACGAGATAGCAGATTATAAAGACACTCGCGACCCCATCGTTTGTATAACTAACATAACGTAACATCACAAAACAGTATATAAGACTAGAAAAAACACGCTGTTAAGTTCGTTATTCTAAACATTTTCAACTAAATCGGATTTTTTAAAATATTTGAACTAATTTTCTTTTTTTTTTTTAATAATGGCCTGATTTTGTGATGACAGACGCTAAATAATCTGCCAGTGTCACGTATAGTAGAAAAAACACGAATGATATAAAGCAGTAAAACTAATTTTTCTTAAGATATAAACTAAGTTTTAGTTGTGAGTGACAAAACTCTGATTTTAAAAAAATAATTAGTGACGTGCAGTAGCCTTATAGCCTAGCCTTCTTTGTGAAATAAACTATCCAATATATATTTTTTTCGGCTCGATCCAGTCTCATTTAACGTAATTAATTAAACTAAACAAGCTCAATTTTTTAATCAGTGAAACTTCGTTTAACATAACCGCCCGACGTACGCTGATATAAAATACCCGTTTAAATTAAAAGCTTTTAAAATGCAAACTGATACATGCAATAGATATTGGTAATGAAGCAACTATCCAGTTTAATGAACAATACGTTTTATATTTATACAATTTATTCTTTCTTATGTATAAACAGAATATGTGTGTACTAAATAAGAGTGCTTGTATTTACGTGACCTCGGACTATGTTAATTGTTTGTATGAAGAGGAAAACATAATAAATTAAAATTTATGTTGTTTGCAATATCATGACAGTAAAAAGGTCACTTTTATTAATAGTTTCATATTTGTAAATTTTCTTATTATGTGGAATATATAGGAGAATTAGCAATAGAAATAAGTTTCCTATACGTTTTAAAGTAAATATGTACGAAACTAAAATTAAAAAAACATTTTTTAAGCGTCACGCGATTAATCTAAGAGAAGCCAATGTTAACACTCCGTTCACTATTTTCCGCCGAATTCTGGCAGCGTTGCGTGTTGGGTGGCGCAACTCAAAGCCGCGCTTCGCATCGATACCAGAGCGAGATGAAAATATGCTCTTCTACCTTTTAGTAAAACTTTGGCCAACTGCGTAATGATATTTTATAATGTCCAAAACACATTAATCTGTAAATCTATACTAATATTAATATAAAGCTGTAGAGTTAGTTTGGTTGAATACGCTAATCTCCGAAAGTATTGCTTCGAATTAACGAAAAGTTTCTTTTTGTGTTGTATATATATATATATATAGTCTATTTAGAGGCCAGTCGTGGCGCAGTGACACAAAGTGTGACTGTAAAACCGATTGGTTGTG
>DVQM01001386.1:0-12227 GCA_018231645.1 Heliconius ricini | reverse complement strand
TATATATATATATATATCATTTAAAATCTAAACCTAGAAATTTGCTAAAGCACATACGAATCTAATTATAACACATGGAAATTATATTCTCGTAGCAGCTACATGTTGTAGCTACGTAGACCCTCATACCTTCGTAGCTCGAATTATTAATGAATATTTTTGTATGTAGATGACTTGTTATATCAGAACTCGAAACAAGTTTTGGTTTGCCTTAGATGGAATATAATTATTGTTTTTCAGTGTCCAATCTTTTCAGCTTTATTTCGATGTAGAATTTTTAAGTCTTATTTTAAGTTTTTTTATGTATATTATTTGTTTATTATGTATATCTTCAAGCAGTATTCCGCTTACATTAGCGTAGGCAGATGGAACTTGAGAACACTTACTTAGACTTCCGCCACTCAACACGCAATGCCTACAGAATTCGGCATAAAGTGGGGAACGGATTGTCCTAGCACTAGGTTCCCTCTGTCTACCCTGATGTGTGCGGGATACAGCGTGAAGCTGAGAAAATATCACGAAATTCTATATCACGAAAACGTTACAAGTCTGTATTTCAGTTTCATTGTAAATATTATTATTGTATTATACATGTTTATTGAACTGAAAATGTTTATGACAGTATCGCTTTATAATCGAATTTGTTAACGAGATACTATAATTAACTGTATTTAAATCATTTGTGTGTTTTATATTTCTGGCTTTGAATTAAAATAATGTATTTAAGAATATAATTATATACATATTTTTTTACGTTAACCTGTATCTCGTTTGTAGGAGTGTAGGAGGAGATCGCTCTGCCTTGGATCCCCTAGTGCTAAGTCATTCTGTTCCTTTTAAAACAGTTAAATTTGTCACTTTCCTATAGATTGTCGACGTGGAATTTAACGCCGCTCTTGGCCTCGTTATCAGAGTAGAAACTATTTAGTTTTAATTTAATTCCTTTGAGTGGAAATCAAACCTACTACCACCCCGCTTCTCGTCATGAGCCAAATTTTTAAAAATAAATAGCATTGAAACGAAATAAATTTCTATACATCCATATTTTCATCATAAATCTGTGTGTTTCATAGAATAAAAAAAAACATGGTCACGCCCGTTTTTCAGCACATCGTGATTCGCTTATCGCGTTATGTACGGTTATTTATACCTCACGATTTTTGCTAAATGTATCGGCAATCAATTAATATAGATTATAAGAGAGATTGATGACAGATGATCTGATCGATGGTAATGTTATCATGTTTTAATTATTGTAGCTTTAAAATAGATTTTCAACTCTCATTTATATTGAATGTTATTTTTATTTTTGTGGGTATTTTGTGATATTACCTCTTTTTTATACTTTTAGTTATTGTATGTCTTTTTTTTAGCTTCACGCTGTATCCCGCACACAGCACACAAGATACGCAGACTGAACCTAGTGTTAAGACACTGCGTTCTCCCACTTTCAACCGAATTCTTAAAGCATTGCGTGTTGAGTAGCGGAATTTAATGCCACGCTTTGCCCCGACGCCAGAGCGAAGATGTAAATATAAATTTAAATACCAGTCGATGTTGCAGTCACACTTTGTGCCTTTCATATACGATAAATATATTATGTATGTCGTGGTACAAGTATTGTGTTGCTGACTGGAGGTGGTGGTTTAAAACTCTTAGTGAATAAAAAAATCATGTAACCTGTACCTGTAAAAAAATGATTTCTATTAATTGTTTTTTTTTAGTTTTTATAAATATCTAATAGAAGAACCAACTCTTCCTAGTGAATTTACAAGTTTAAAACTTAATTGATTTAATTTTTGGGACAAGATGGATAATCATTTTAATTTTTTATATTTTTTTATACTACTTTTCATAACAGAAGAATTGGAGGCCTAATTCGTTATGGATTGTTCTACTCCGGTAGTTAGGTTCCCTTGTTTTGGGTCCATATTCAGTGTTTTTCTTAATTTGTTTATCGCCTTTTCGTTTCTGAGAGATAGCCATGTTTAGCTCTATTATATTGGTGACTGAAGATTCAGTGGCTCGATTGATGAACTTGCCGAGCACGCGTCCTTCAGCGGTGTACGCATTCATTTGTGTGCCTAGTGATCGCAATCAACGATAGCATATGTGTTTTATGTTGTCGTGAATAGTACTAAATAAAATCAGCTTCACGCTATATCCCGCTCGTAGCAGGGTAGGCAGAGGGAACCTAGTGTTAAGACAATCCGTTCTCCGCTTTCTGCCGAATTCTGGAGCATAGCGTTTTGAGTGGCAGAACTAATCACATTAAATAAATCTACACGTTAAAAAAAGTCGTATCGTATTCGTGACATAAAAATAATTTCAAATATCGCTGACTCGAGTCTCAAACGCGTGTGCTTTACGACGCTGAGCCAAAATATCGCCTCTTTATTTGAATCGCAATGTTATCATTCTCCATTGCCGCCTTGGAGGGCCCTCAGTGAAATAAGTTTTTGAGACGGACTGCGTGCGGCAATTTGCAGTACTACAACGGTTTGCGGTTCCATAATGTTACTTTTTATATATTATATGCGTTTCGTTTGTGTTTTTGCTGATATTTTTGCGGTTTAAAGGAATATGAGTGGATCTTAGGAAATATATGTATAGACACTATTGTGACGTCGTGAAGGCATTACCTGTTGGAATATAAAAGACGGTGTTTAGACAGGGTAAAATTTTAATTTAAACTTCTTTTCCTGTTCCCAACCTAATATATATAACATTATTTATATAATATCGTAACTAGTACATTAGTACTGGTTAGAATATTGTATATTGGTTAGAATTTAATTTGCGTTATTGTTCTTGTTTACTCAGTTTTTGCCACCCAAACGTACTACACAATTTCAAAAAGGGTTCAAAACAATAATTTGAGTCGTTAGTAAGAGAATCTCAAAGTCAGAAGACCGGAGTGCCTTAAAATTAGGTTCCCTTTACGTACCTTGCTGGTGCAACACCTTAAAAAAACATATTTTCATAATTTACAATCTCAATACTTATATAAATGAACCATCTATCTTATTACCCAAGGGCCTCTCAGAATAAAGTCACGTCTGACGTCCGAGGGGCTCATTACTGTGCGTGCACCCGGAATTATTGCAAGAATTTGAACTCCATTGTATTTGTTCGTGTGGAATTTAAATATTTTTGCGTTTTACTTAATTTTCAACAATATTTGGAGTGACAAAGTAAATTTATTTTTGCTGGATAGTTAAATAGCTGTTATACTGAATATATTGAACTGACTTTAATTTAACATTATATAAAATAACAGAGAAAATTCTCACTAAATTATTTCTTTCTTAACAAAACTTTTATTCTAGGTACAACAAAATATGTCAATTGTACGTGAAGGCTAATAAGAAATATATGAATAATTGAAATATTTTTATGCAGGCCGTTGTGGCGCAG
Organism: Heliconius ricini; assembly: GCA_018231645.1. NCBI lineage: Eukaryota > Metazoa > Arthropoda > Insecta > Lepidoptera > Nymphalidae > Heliconius > Heliconius ricini. The sequence goes on along the minus strand of DVQM01001386.1, from coordinate 8,810 downwards.
GAGTGCAAGGGAGTCACTGTAACGCGACGGTTGTGTGTTCGATCCTAATTCGAAGGAATTTATTAATAAATTATTTGCAGTTTTATTGTACAGAGTTAATAATTTTTCTTTGCTCTGGCACTGACCACTCAATATGCAATGTCTCGAAAATTTCAATGGAAAATGGTGAACGCAGCGCCTTGAAGTTTCTTGATTGATTATCTTTAAAAAATATAATGAAGTGAAGTAAGCAAAAAAAAAAAAATGTGATACCGACAGATAACAATCGCAATGAAGTCAGAGTCGTTCTAACGAAACGAACTCTGATTGGACAATAAAGTTTAAATGGTCGGAATGTTTGTTAAAAGCTATAACACGGTATAATGTTACTGCCTTATGAGGGTTAGACTCATTTCATTTAATATCTAGAGTTTTGTTCCATTGTGGTGCAGTGGCAAAAGCGCGTTAATATAGACGTGACAGATGTGGGTTATATTTTTTTATACGGGGGCATGAAATGTCTAATATTTCCGTTACTTTTGGTGTCGAGGCAAAGCCCGACGTTGAGCTTCGCCACTTGACATTTAATGCCACGAAAATTCGGCTGAAATGATCTAACAGAGTATTTTAAGACTAATCTTATCTTTTTTATTAGCTTCATAGTAAGTAAAAGGGACATAGTGTTAAGAAATTAATTTCCAATTAATAGGTTTCTATCGTTCGCCAAATGCGGATCTCAACGCTGTGCTATTTTGTTTTACTAACATAGTTCTTAATTAGTTCTATAGTACTAACTAGCTATTAGTTTATGTTGTTTGGCAATGAAAGTTTTTTTTATTTCTTTTTTATTTTGCCTCGTTACTAGAGCAAGAAAATGAAAATATTAAATATTTCAATCCCCCGAGCACATATCAAACCCACAAACGTCGCGTTTATAGTCACACATTACGTCACAACGGCCTCTTATAATAACAAAAATAAAGATATCATTTATTAAATAAAATTATTTCCCAATGTTAATTCATGTATATACGAAGCGGACAAAACCGCGACCGAACTCTAGTTAAAAATACTTTGCGTCAAATGAGATTCGAACTCAAAACAATCAGATTCCATAATCTTTCATCTACGCCACATTGGCCAGAATAAAAATACAAAATGCACATTAATATTAACGAACTTTTTGCACACGACAACCATTTATTTAAAATTCAAATGGTGAAAATCTTCTGCTTGTATTCAAATGTTCTTGAAATGCAGGGGTGGTGTTGAATTTTTACACAGTAACGTATTTAGGGTCCCGTATCTTTTAAGGACAAAAAGGAATTCTTATAAGATCACTTTGTCGTCCTGTCTGTCTGTCTGTCAAGAGCCTTCATATCAGGAAAGCTTGGAGTTATCGAGTTGAAATTCTAACCATAGAACTATATCTACGGCCCCATGATTTTCTAAAAAAAAACTTGTTTGTATATATATTTTAAAAAAAAATACGGCCGTTTATATAGCAAAAGCGCGTATTTCGACACTAAATCTAATCAAATAGCATCCTCAATAAATATCATCAGTAATAAATCGAATCAAAATTAACAGCGTACGAGTACTTCTGGTTAATCTAGAGTTCAGAAAAAATCTAAAAACTATATATTTGTGGTTAAATCTTAAAACATTATAGCCTTAAAAGAGGGCAAAATTTGGTATTGAAGCCGCCGATATACAGTGAAGTATCAGATGAAAGGGTAAAGCTAAGCCTGAATTTCAGAAAAAGCTCGAGACCTTCAATATTTGGATGGAAAATTCGGTGAGTAAGCCCGACTCGCGCTTGACCGGTTTATTTTAAAATATTTTGCTTTTGTTATTCAATTGAATTTTAATAAATTATAGTGGTTTTACAATGAGATTGGTACTTTTGAGTGTAGTAGTTATATCTAATACAGTAGGAAATTTGCTTGCATGATATAATTACAAGGTTTATTTATTCATATTATGTTTATATACATCGGTAAAACCACTGTGGTACGAGTGGAACAGTATTTGTATATTGATTCCGTAAAGGACGAAATAATTATTAAATTTTTCCTCTCTGGTACACCAAGCGCGGAGTTGAGTTCTGCCACTCATCACGCAGTGTCTTGAAAATTGGGCTTAAAGTAGGGGGACGGGATGATATGTCCTCTGTCTACTATACCACGAATAAGTATGAAATTCTTTTTTAACCGATTTCTGAATAAGGAGGAAATTATCAATTCCACTATATTTTGTTGTAAAGTTTGTTACCTCAGAATTCTTGCCTGGGTAAAGCGATTTTGATGAATCTATTTTTATATAAATGCTGATGGTTCCAGTGTAGTTGCATTTTAATTTGGTCGTTTTCTGACAATGGTTTCCATGAGAAAATCACATAAGTCTTAAATTTGCGTTAAATATGTGCGTGACAAATGGACGAATAACCCAAAAAAAAATTAACAGTTAATTTGGACCTTTCTTAAATATGTAGCTATTTGTACATATATTTGTAAAAAAACAAAAAAAAACATATTTTTAATAATTTAAACAGCTGAATTGACAAGAAGAGACCATCATATTTTCGTTTTTATAACAATATAAAATCTATTTCCAAATCAAATGTTTTTATTTCCATTTAGTACAATATTTTGCCCTTACCCTAGCAAACATTATTAAATTATATACATATATTATTTTTTACACATGAAACAAAAAAAAAAGAATTTTAATTTTTTTTATTGGTTTCTCAGTCGTTTTTTTTCAAATATTTTGTTCATCTACTTTTATTTTCAAAATGTCCTCGTAGAGGTGAGACAGAAGTTCTCTACAGTCTACACTTTGGAGGTAATCTTGATGAATGTCTTCTTCTATAAGTAGTATAATATAAGTCCTTTTCTTCAAATAAAATGTCATTAAGTCCATCACCATTTTCCATGCTAACTTCAATAAAAAACATATTAAAAAACTAACGTTGTTAATCAATATCGCAATATGACTATTATGGTTGTCAATACATCCCGGAGACCAAAAATTTTGTATACAAACGACCATTTTCTCTGAAATGTACCTGAGTGTTTTTACACCCATATAGCATTTAAGGGTTAAATAATAAATTAACTTCTTTACGTCCCAGTAATCTACGAAGATATCTTTCCCAAGATGTTTGAATTACCCTAATTTATTTTGTATCGAATATTGAATATAAAATCAATCACCTCATGCTCATAATATTTAAATAGGTCCAATTAAATACTTAATTGTTACAAAAACACTTTGTTAAACGACCGTTACACAAAAAGTCAGGTCGTTATCGGATTCACATTAAAATTGCGTTAAAAAGCATCGGGACTCAATTGCTGTAGGAACAATATTATAGTCATAGAGATGACACATATTAATTTACTTTAACAGTATGAAATATTTTTATACATGCCGTCGTGGCCCGATGGCACGAGGGTAGACCGTACACATAACGGTTGTGGGCTCGATCATCATTCGGCGAAATTAAATATTCAATATTTCCATTTCCTAGCTCCAGTAACGAGGTTATTGTCTATTCAGCACGTAACACCTTGGAATTCGGCGGAATGAAAGGAATGAAAACGGTAGACACGGCAAGTCTCACCACTACTCAGCCAGGTTTCCTCTGGCTGACCAGCTAAACTATCAAATATTTTTATATCTAAAGCGATCGATTTCAAGCTATCTGTTGAATAGCAGGGTAAACGGATGAATTAGTGTCTTCATTATCCGTTTTTCGCTGGAATTCAAAACCATATTACTTGTTGAGTTGCGGAACTCTATGCTGTGCTTTCTTTTGTCAGTGTAAGTAGAAAGCAAATACATGGAATTCTATTGTTAAGACAATCTGTTTCTCATTGTTAAGTGACGGGACACAACGCCACGCTTTAGTTCTTTACTAGAGCGAGAAACAGACAATATTTAGTATTTCTCCCACGAGAAGGAACTGACAACCATCTCGTTTACAGTCACACGCTTGTACTCCTATGCGACAACGACTTTAAATTCAAACTTGAACTTTGTACAAAATATTTTTATATTATCAAAGCTACAAACGATCGAAATGGACCATTTCACATACAACAAGATACAATATATAAGAACTATTCATCATTTCCTGCAAATAAATCATAATAGAACGTTAGAACCGAGGGGTGCCCGCGGCTGTAAACAATAATTTTCAGCCCATTTAAATTAGAGTAACGGCTTAATTAAACCCCGCATAGTGTTCATCTGTCTGACAATACCGTGAAAATGTATGAGAATTACTCTAGAAGCATATTGACTGTAACTAATGTGTATGTATTTAGTAAAAAATATACATAAATTGAATTAATAATGTGTTTTATTTTAACAAAATTTATTTCAGCTTCAAGCTGTATCCCACACGATTCCTCTATACCAAATCGAAGAAATAAAAATATTAAATATCTGCGCCACTAATGGTCTCATTAACATTAATTTAATAAAATAATAATAATAATAATGTAAATTGTAATATGAGCATTAATTTTAATATCTTAAGCTTATCTACTTAGTGTTATTACCACACCACACTTAAGAAAGAAAAATATTGATATAGGAAACGAATAAAAATTTTAACGTAGCGGAATTTGTCTCTGAGCCTCATGGAAACTGTCCAAGAGCTCTGACCACTAAGCCACACTTTCTCTATATATCTAAATCAAAATCCTTATTCGCTTGTTACAAATAATTTATGTTGTAAGCACACAGCAGGGTAGGCAGAGGGAACTTAGTGTTTAGATACTCCGCTCCCCATTTTCTGCCGAGTTATGGAGGCATTGCGTGTTGAGTGTTGAGTAGAACCCAACGCTACGCTGAGCCTCGATACCAGAGCGAAAAAATGGAAATATAAATCTAAGTAAATATTTCATCTCCTCGAGTGGGGATCGAACCCACAACCAGTCGATTTAGTGACACTTTGTGCTACTGCGCCACAACTGGCCTCAATACATACACTATGATATGGAATACTTAACAACTTCATTTTCTCGCTCTCGACTCTCACTTCTCGCTCGCCTCGCAATGCCTCGAAAAATTGGCAGAAAGTAGAAAACCCAAGTATCTTAATGGGAATGGGGTATCTTAACACTAGATTTTCAGGTTCTCTGAACCTACTCTGCTATGTGACGGATTCAGCGTAGCGCTACAAAAAAACAAACACGAACCTATTTTAAGCACTCCGTAATGCTATTTCCGCCGCTAGAAATCATTGCATGTTGCGTGGCGCAGAATTCAACAGGGTGGAGAAAATAAAAAAAAATCCAAAAGTGAATCGAACCCAAAACTGTTGCGTTAACAAAAAGCCGCTACTGCCTCATAATGTAACTACGGCTATTAAAGTAGAAAATTTTCATAATATACATATTTAATACTCAACGGGTTACGGTCGTTGGTTTTAACAAATTGTATTACGGCTACATACTCGTACATTGTATTTTAATAGGTTTTTGTGTATACGTTAACGTCCGTCCGTTAAGTAACGGAACGCTTTAAAAATTTATCATAATTTTCACTACATTAAACTATCACAAATACTGTGCTGTCGGGAAAAACTTACACATTGTATATCTTTTGGTTTAGATTAAGGACTGTTTCCACTAAAATAGGACAAAATATTAATTAGAAGCTGAATTATGTTGTTACATAAATTGTTATTATTATTTCTGTAATATTTAATTACAGAAATAGGGCCATCATACAAGTTGACACGACAGTTGTAAATATTTTAGGGTTCGATTCACGTTCTAGGTAATGAATTTCTTTAATTTCCTCGCACTAGTGTCTAGATAAAGTGAAGCGTTGAGTTTCACAGGAAACAGCTTGAAGGTATCACACAGAAATCTACAACAAGTGCAAATACACAATATTTATCAAAGTAAAAATTTATTATAATAGAGGTTTGAAATTTGCGATTCAATATTTATATTTGTGTTTAAATTTTAAGCTATTATATAAAATAAAAATCTTAAGCTACACAGGTAACAATATATTCTAACGATTTCAACCTAGACAGATAAATCAAACGCGCCACAGCGAGAGATAAGAAAATTCTCATCATTTTATTTATTTATTTCTAGTGGGGATCGAGCTCATAATCTGTTTTAGTTTCTATATCTTATATCTCTATTAACTCTTGTAATTGTTCGCGAAGTCCACCTCTTCCCTCTTCCGACATATTGCAGTGAAACACGATCGAGATCCACGTGCTTTGATAAATTGTGCAACCGCAATCGAGACCGATTTATTTAATGAAAATTATAACTGTCGCTGATGAACGATAAATATTGTTAATTTGACATATACTCGATATAAATCTAACAATATATATAAATCTATCAATCTGGTTTTCATACATTTATCGTTAAGATATATCGTTACGTAATTTTTAAGGTGTAGCAGGCATTACAACTTCGTTACCAATTTTTCCTGCATTAATGAGTGGCGGAACTAAACCCCGCGCTTTATATTGTTACCACAGTGGCGTTAATAAAATACAGTTCTTTCCACCGAGTGAGAATTCGATCCACAGCCACCGCGTTTACGTTATTATTTTTATTATTTCATAGCTTTCATTGGATAACTTACATTACCCGTCTCTACATTATATATTCGTAACAGTGCAGATGTCGGCTGTAGTCGGACCAGCGGAGCGTGGTCGCAAATACTGTAATTTTATTTTAAACACGCCAAAATACGCTTCAAGAGAAGTGAAAATGGTGAATAATTCGTGAATTATTCACTATTTAAATAAAAATACAATTTTTAGACTGCTTTGTTTTCTAGAAATAGTATAATACAAAGTAAATTCGGATTGAATTATTAGTAGACAATTCAAATTCAATTTGAAATTGAATGTAAATAATTTCGATTAAATGAATATTTTTTTTTAATTTCTCGATGTCTCTCGTATATAGCCATATAGAAATAGAAAACCTATTGCTAAGACAGTCTGATAGACACACACACACACACACACTCACACACACTAGAGACAATAAAACACCCCACTTTTTGCTTAATTTCCCCTATCTGACTTAACGCGTAGTATCTTAATCTAGATTCCCCCTGTTAACCTCGCTATTTACATATACAAATGCATATAGCTCAGATACAAACTAAAACTAAATTTCCAAAAAAAAATGTATTTGTACAAAAGATGTATTTGTAGTATCTTAAGCTTTTAATAACTTAATGGAATCCAAAATAATGATTGTTTTTGCGCCTTTTATTTGTTTTTAACAGTAACTTACACAGTTTTCATTATTTTATTTTCCCAAGCTTCCATTAATATTTTCCATTCTATTCTATTTAAATCAGTTTCTTAATAAATAAATATAAATTCATTTAAAAAGATATTGTCCGTTAAATTAGATTATTATTATATTAATATTTTTAAATATATTTTTATCTATAAGGAACCTGTTTAGGGAGTTTACTTAGTTAGTTTAGGAAGCGGCACTGTTTTTTAGAACATACATTCCCCCTGTATACTATAAAAGAGTCAAAAGAGTTAAAATTTTTAGTCACTTTGATGTACTAAGACAACCCTATATCATAAATTTTATGTAGTATCGCGTCATATAATCGAAAAATTGCTTGATGCCGATAGCATAAATAAGAAACCATGATGATTTCACTACACACAAAGGAAATGATGCAGAAATGCGATAAAGAATTTGGTGAGATAGAAAATGTACATGTAATATTTAGTTATATATCTTTGTTTTGTACCGATTCAAATCTTTAAAGGTAGTTAAAAAATATTTTTAAACAGAAAATTCTTATTTTATGGTGGAGCAGGGCTGGTTATTTTATTTCGTGAACTTGAATCTAACTGTCCACCCGTTGCGATATCCGATCCCATATACAGCGTGAATAAAAAAATATATTATTTTTACAATTGTAAATGTTACAACTACATATTATGTTATATCTTTCAATCATCTATAGACGAAATTACTATTAAAAAATAATGTAAAACGTACTAATTTCGAAATCACATCTAAATTATTACAACTGGTACATGAAAAATCGTTCTCATATCTCCGCGTCAGTTCCACAACCGAATATTAATTTGAATAACCGTAGAACAAGATTTGTTAATTTGAAATTCTAATTTACAAAGGGAAGTACAGAGTTGTGGGCTCATAAAAACGTACGTGAGGCCGTTGTAGCGTAGCGGTATAGAGCCTGTATCGTTCCTCGTCACAATTGAACACACAAGATTCGATTCCCATTTGAGGGAATGCATTTTCTTTTACTCGCCCTGGGCACACAAAACAAAAGGCAGCGTTGTTGCTATTGACTATGTTTAGAATATTGGGCGGCACATTACGCACGGAGTGTACGAGTATATATATTAAGCAAAAAAGATGTATATAAAAAGTACCACAAATCTAGATGATAGAGGTGTACAGAGACATATTTTCCTACCTTTAATTACGTTATAATAAAAAGAAATAAGACTACAATTCGACAGATTACATTTTGTATACTATACTTACGAGTGTTATACTGTATTTTCTCATAACAACCTAATATACAATAATTTAATTTCACAAACACAATTAGACTTTAAAATGTAATAGCTATCATAAATTTATCGGGTAAATAAAATGAAAATATTTTAGTAACAAAATATTGGACGGTATCGCGAGTGAGAAGTATCCTCCTACCTTATTCGTTTCGCTTTAATTAAACTTTCGATAGCTGCTCCGCGCGGCCGCGGTGTGGTATGTAACTGGCTAAGAAAATTTTTTTAACGCTATATATATATATATATA
>DVQM01001385.1:0-12235 GCA_018231645.1 Heliconius ricini | reverse complement strand
GAATATCGGAGAATATAAATAAATGTTAAAATAATAAAACAATCATGCTGTGATGAATAATATCTATATTGAGTATTCAATGTAATATATCACTATCGCTGTGTTCGGTTATAATTGTTTTAAATTATACTAAGAAGCGTTATCCAGCTTTGGATCTGTTTTTCATTCTGCTCATTTCTATATTTCCGTCCCTTTGTTTCGTCATTTACTTTGTTGACTGTACACGGTTATTGTAATTGTTAGGTGAGTACCGTCGGTAGCATTAATGGTATCAAGTCTTCAAATTGAGAAATCAAATAATATTTATAGTAAGAAAAATCTATGGAAAAAAATATTTGAAACATTCTATTCCATAATAAGCTATGCAAAATGAATGTATTGTAATAGAAACTTGATACAAATTAACTACACTATGATATATTAAATTCTAAGTTGATAATTTGAGGCTAAATAATTTATAAGCGATGATAAATAATGAATGCTGTAACAACAATTAATGATTAATGATATTATATGAAACTGAAGCGAGCCTCAAATTCTCCAACTAGAACTTCTGCTTTAGTATTGCACGTGCACCTGGATAGATACAGCGGTCTTCATTATCCGGTTTCATGAAATTATGATTGAATGGTGGTGCAATATTAAGAAGCAGGGTAGATAATGGTCATTTATAAATGTGAATGGAAGTAGCCCATCTGTAGTGAATCTGTTATATCTATTCATTTGGATATGTTCTCGTTAGATATTCTTCGGCTGTGATGAATAGATAAAATGTCCATATTATATTTGTTATTTTTACTTAAGCGCTGGCAACATAATGTAATTTTTTATTTCGTTTCTGGCAGCATCGGTCGTCTGAAAGTTAATTAGGTCAATTAAGCCAATGTAAAAATTCAACATATCGAAATTATTTATTATATTAGTGTACTTCTACTACAGAAGCACTAAGGAAAAAATATATCTCAGCTCCTACAACAACTGGCCAGGTGTTATACTAGACTCATTTTTATAGAATTATCTTATTTACTTATACTATGTAAAATGCATTGTTACGTTTGTTTTATTTGTTTAAGTTATATGGACTGTTGTATATGAAATGATGCGAAAGGATTTTAATAAAATTATACCCATCTAAATATATGAATAAATTGGTCTTTTATTTCACATTTCCTTAAAATTGATTAAGTTTTTTAAAATTGTATTGTAATAAATACTTTATTAGATTTCAGTTACTATTACACGTGTGACCAAATACGTATACTACTTTTTTATAAAATTTTATTAAACTTGCTAAGGGACCCGTCTAGTCTTATTATTAGATATTATAATCTGATCAGTGCCAAATATGACCTTGCATTTTTCAATATTTCTTGTTACAAAATGGCTAATAAATCACAATAGTGTCCTATTTACACTAATGAAACTGAATGTTTTTGTAGTACAATGTACTTACATATATTTAACTGTTTATACATTCATTATAATTGTTATTTTGTTATTTAAGGCTAACTAAGATAAGAAGACAACGTAATTTTATATAGCTTTTAGCACTCCTGAAGAATGTAGCTTTCATATAACACAAAAAAAACGTATCTCTGACCAGTAGATCTTAACGCTTAAACAAGCAAACAATAAACTATTCCTTTTATTTTTTATAGGTAAAGGCAATTTTTAACTGGATCTTTTTTTTTTTACATGTGTAACATTTTTTCTTTTTTTACCATACAATCGTATCTCCTTCGTGTTTTCTCCACACAACGCGACATTGGCGAAGTGATATGTGCTCTACTGGCACGCTCGGAATGCCATAATCAAAGAACCATACCATACCAACTATTCCTCTTTACTATATTAGCTTACTTAACATAGCAACTTAACAAAGTAGGCAGAGAGAACCTAGCACTAGGACCTTGCACCTAGTGTTAAGCCACTCTAGGGGCTTGATAAAAATGTTTATTAGGTATATTAAATGTAAGTGTAGTATGGATAATCTATGATTACATATAGTAATCACACACTAAAAGATATACTGTATCGCTCGAAATTTAAAACTCAAAAGTACAAATTGGTAGGCATATTTTATACATTGTAATTTTTGTACAACAAACAACAGGTAGAAAAAAAATATCTTACCAATATCATCGTTTATTGGAACTGATCATCAAGATCGATGATAATTTCATCATCCCTCGAACGCTTGCCCCATCCCGATGAGAATGTGAGCTGTCCGTCGGTTGCAGCAAAGAGGTTGGCCACAGCGAAGACCAGGCAGAAAGCGGCGCGTTTCATGTAACGTCTAAGATCAGCCATCTTTAGTACTCCAACGAGATTGTTAGAATGCTTGGAAATGTATTCGTTTCACTATTTATACTCCTAAAGTACTTTTTCCTGAAATTTTCTTGAAATAAAATGTGTTTAGACATTTTCAGCGTTATCGTGGGGAAACAAAGGCTAGTTTAGTATGCGGTTGTTTGGTTCTTGAGGGTATGTCACTTAATTAGGTACAAAATCAAGTGAAATCATATAAATGGAAGAAAATTAATTATCTCAGCGTCTTTTTGTTGCTTTGTGAAGCTTCTGCTTTTCAATGTTAGGAAAGTTCTTCGGAAATTTGAAATTATAATAAATAATAAACAAAAACAACATTAAAAATCTTAGAAAACGCACTAATTACTGTCTTTGTCTTCTTACTTTTAATAATGCTGAAAGTTAAGTGAACTTGTATGTTTGTCAGAATAAAAAATATCCAAACTATACGGTAAGTAGTACAACTAGTTTTAGAGGAACTTTTTATAATAAAAATAAAAAATTTACATACAAATAATAATTTATACAAACACAGCACTTCTGCAATTTCGTTATGAAACTTACATAGAGGTCAAAAGTTAAAAGCGCCATAAAAATTCGATAATGCCCATTGATGAGAGGGAGGTGGAGACTCAAATGGAGCAATATAAGATAATAAACATACATTTACTACAAGCAACTTCACGTTGTATCTCGCATGCAGCAGGGTAAGCAGACGGAGCCCAGTATTAAGACACTCCGGTCTCCACTTTCCGCCAAATTCCGGAGGCATTGCTTATTGAGTGGGGGATCTCAACGCCGCGCTCTGCCTGAGAGATCCTCTGCGGATATGATAGGAATGAAATGAAAATATTAAATATTTTATTTCTTCAAGTGAGAATAGAACCCACAACCTGTCCTGCTCACAGTCATCCGCTTGTGCTCCAATGCCATGAGTGGCCTCTATTACCGCGTTTAGGTAGTAAAATACTTTGTTTTTCAAAATTCATTGAGGTAGGTGTGGTTAATCCATGCTTTTAAGATTAGAGCTATCAAATGCTGGCTGGTCATAACTAATTGTCCAGATTATGTGTGAGATAAACAGAGATAAAAGAGTTATATTAATATACTTTTATATAGCAAATGCACTGCAAAGTAACGGACTAGTGACATTCTAATTCATATTTCCTTTTGAATATTACAGAGCTCGGAAGCATTGACCTAGTGTACTCAACCAGGATATCAAAATTGGAGATATCTTGAATTTTCTTGTTAAAACATTACTTAAGATAATTTATATTTAATATTCGTATTTTCCGGATAGACATTAAAAAGAAAAGAGAATTTCCACACAATCACACTCTAAATTAAAGAGGCCGTACACAATTAGTTTTCTCTTGTTATAATTGAAAATAAATTAGACATCGAAGGGCTTCAGAGGTATAAAAGCAACAGACATCGGACATTAGATCACAAACATCTGCGCTTCCATTCAAATAACAACAAAACAAGAAAATAAACCAAAAAATGTTCAGAGTTTTGATCTTCGTATTCCTCGTGGCTTGCTTGGTGGGTACGCAGGCGCAGCTAACTTTCACGTCCAGTTGGGGAGGGAAGAGGTCCGTGGGTCCAATTTCATGCAGGCATGAGGAAGCAGTGGCGCACATTTACAAAATGATCCAAGTAAAGTATTATTCTTTTGTTTTGAATTACATAGTTTATATGTTAGACATTTATTAGTCAATAGAGTCTTTACTAAAATTGATAGTGATTTGAACTTTTTTGAATGACGGAATCCAACATCCCATTTCGTCTTTCCACATCGAGAAAATGCGTATATTATTTAAATGTACATAGTTACTTAATCAATTCCTCACTTCTGATGGAATTCTCCCGATAGCCACGGGCTAGCTGTGTCCACCTAAAAAATGTTAGTAACAAAATATTTACCCACAAAAAGTTAAAAAAAAAAAACGTTTACACTAACAAAATGTGTTAAATCCTGTATAATAATTCAGGCTCCCTTTAAAAAATCTCTAGATATGCCCCTGCCGATAACCAGTGCGCACAGCCCAAGACTGTGTTTTAGGCATTTTGTAAACTATTTCTTATTTTTGTTACTAATCTTGATTCATTCATTTATACAAAAAATATATATATTCTTTCACAGAACGAAGCTGAAAGACTAATCCTCTGCCAAAAACCTTGAAGAAGCGTTGCTTAAAATTGACACCACAATGGATCTCCCCGCTTTATACGGACAAATATTATTTAACCTGTCGCATAATTTAATCTATTTATCATATTTTACTGTTATTTAATTTATGCAAATGTATACAAATAAATATTTTTGATTAATTTATTTTCTTTTATTTAATTTCCGTGATTTTTTTGTATATCTATTGGTTTAAAAGGTAACTATACTACAATTATTACAATTCTATGCTTAGAGTTTTTTTAAGAAATTAATAAACAAATATGTGACCATAGACAAAAAAATTAAAAAAATTAAAACTTCGCCTTTTGTTATTAGACTGAGTAAATCAAAAGAAAAGTTTATACTTTTATATTACCAATATCAAGGCTGGTATTTATTGGCGATTAAAGATTTGTTCTGTCATTTGACAATGAAATTATGTTTAATCCTACCAAAACAGGAAATATTAAAATTTATCACAAATTTAGTTTCAGATTTTTTCCTGAACTAGTACTACCTGTAGATGGTAGCTGCCGAATTTCATGATTCTTTGTCAACTGAATGTACCATATTAATTTTGTTTCTCTTTAGTGTGAAAATGTAAACGGCCATTCCTCTTTTTTAAGTAAATGTGGAAATATGATTTTTTCAGAAAATTAAGGGACATTAATCTAAGTATATGGTTTAAATTTCATCCTCCGTTCCCGAGATAAAGGCTCTTGACAGACAGATAGACAGATAGATGGACGGACGGACAACAAGCTATGATTGCTTTTTTATTATTTGTTAGTCCAATTATATGGTAACGGTGACGACAATGCGGGATAGGATATAATATAAAATAAATAAATAAATCAGATTCACGCTGTGTCTCTCCCACAGCAGGGTAGGCAGAGGGAACCTAGTATTAAGACTCTCCATTCCTCACTTTCTGCCGAATTCTGGCATTGCGTGTTGAGGGGCAGAACTCAAGCCGCCCTTTGCTTCGACACCAGAGTGAAGAAATGGAAATATAAATTTCGATCTAACAACCCACAACCCACAACCCCAACCCAGTCTTGCAGGTTTTGCAGTCACACCTTGTGCCCCTTCGCCACGACAAAACGTTTTAACGTCGTTAAACGACGAAAAACTAGTGACCTACTTCACGTGGATCTACAGTTATGAAATTTGGCATGAATACAAATCAAAAAGGCAAAATCCGAAATGGGAATCAAAGCCAAACCCACAGTAATCACCACATTTGCAGCTCAAAACTGTCGTATTCACCTGCATTGTTATATTTTTTGATCAACATAGACAGATGGAACCTAGTTTTAAGACAACCTATTCCCCTTTTTCCCTCCAATTTTCCAAGGCATTGCATATTGAGTCGTGTAATAATACTCAAGTGCCTTGTTAGAATTTTTATTTAAGATTACTAAATTATAATAAATTTCCCTGAATGGAAATCAAACCCACAACTGTTGCATTAAGTTACATGCAATATTTGACACACAAATAAAGTACAAAACACTATGTAATATAAAAATTTATTTAAAGTATGAATATTTCATGTCATATTATCAAATTTAACATTAAGTCTATGATGCCGAAGGTGACAAAACCTGTGAGACACCACTTGTATCTAACGACATTCGGTTAGAACTAATATGAGGAAGATCATCTTCATCCAGAGCTTCCCTCATTCTACGTTTATAAATTTCACTATCAGGATTATTTTCCTGATTACGACATCTGTCCAATTTTTTTTCAATGATTCGTACTCTTTCTCTTGCTGGACTCTCAACCATTTTGACCATAGATCTAATTTTACGAACTGCCTCAATGAGTATTGCTAATTTATCAGAACCAGCATCACGGAATAACATATCTGTTACATAGCTATCTAAATTTTCTTGTTCTTTACTAGCTGCATGTAAAACGGCAGCTAAGGCAATTTGTGATGGTGCATATAATAAACATGCATCTGTTAGAAATACTTTCTCCAGAAACTCATCAATACCACTTCTTAAGCGCTCAGGATTTGCTAGACTGCATCTTGTCTTAATATCAATTAAAAAGCCTTCTACAGGTCTAAAGGGATTATGAATAGTTAAATGATAGTTTAACTGTTGCATTAACAGTAGTTCATTATTCAATATAATATCTGAAGCTTTCTCTCTATCACCTTTAATATTTGCAACAAACTGCCCAATAGAAACATTAAATTCCTCAACTTTACACGCTAAGTACACGCATGTGGCTAAAATTTCTTTTGGATGATAATCCATTGTAGAATTGTGTAAATAAAATCTTTTAAAATAGTGAAAAGCAGTACCAACTACTCCTTTTGGCATAGGGGGTGTAAATCTTTTGCAAAATTCTTTTAAATGCAGCTCGTATTGTTTCAATAAAAGTCGTTCTTCTTCTGGAGATAAAAAGAAGTTATATCGTTGATATTCGTCGATTTGCTGCCCATGTTTTGATATGAATTGTATGTTATGCTTTTCACGATGACGAGCCAGCTCATTTTCATCACTGAAAGTCCAAAATTTTCTCTGACTGCTAGTAGAAAACATATTGCAATTATTTGTAGCGTTAATACTTTAATATTAAATTTATGTTGTCACAATAAATTAAAATTAAAACGGCCCGAACACACACCAAAAACTTCAAGTTGTCGTTTTTAGTGACTTTAGATTTTGACGTTTATTTGAATTTAGGTTGATTTTAAGTAAACCTAAAACGGAACGTGTTTATATTAACAATTTTCATTATTAACAAATAAAGTGAAATTTGACAGGAATTTTAACATAATTTTATTTTGAAGTTAAAAAAAAGAAAAAAGCAAAATATTTACTGGATTCAAACACTATGAATAACTTTTATATTTTTGACTACATAATTTTTTTTTAACTATTTTTTTATGGTATCTTTGAAATTGTAAGTGTGAAACACACACACTGTTCTTTATTTTTCCTTTTTGCAATTTAATATACAGTATATAATGCAAAATTAAGCTTTAATTAGAATTTATTAATGATTAACTAAATTCATTATCTACATAGCATATTTTTTGTTTAATATTTTCTATGTATTATGTTTTCAAGACAAAATATTAGATTTTTAAGTAATTTATAAAAACTATCATAATTATTATCTGGATTTTAAAAAAAAGCATATTTAAATGCTATAAAACTCTCCTTCTTTTCTAT
The DNA here is from genome assembly GCA_018231645.1 of Heliconius ricini. Taxonomy (NCBI): domain Eukaryota; kingdom Metazoa; phylum Arthropoda; class Insecta; order Lepidoptera; family Nymphalidae; genus Heliconius; species Heliconius ricini. The sequence continues at coordinate 4,555 of DVQM01001385.1, read as the reverse complement.
AGCAATTAATTTTTAATTTTCCTTTACTATGTCTATGGGCTATAAATTATAACACTACGTGAAACAAAACGTATCAATTGAATCATCCGTGAAGAGTGATCGTCGTCCACCGCACAAATTAGAAAATATATAGATAAAGTGGATTATATTTTGTTTATTACCTGAATTTTTCGTGTAATAAACATGTCGAGACCAGGAGACAGACCTAGTCAAGCGCAAACATACAAACTAGTGGTCGTCGGTGGTGGAGGTGTCGGAAAAAGTGCTATCACAATCCAATTTATTCAGGTATTTCGCCGTATTTGGCTACAGATACGCCTACGAGACGGATGTTTATCTATTTTTAGATAATCTCTTGATTCCATTGTGATATATTATATAAACGCCTAATAAGATGCTTAGATTTTGTTCTTTACTTTATGGCAAATCTAATGAGTAGAGTCACATTTATAAATAGTGGATCTATGGAGTCAAGGTCCGTCTAGCAATGAATATCGCCGCCCACCGGCGTCATCACCTCCAAGAAATATTTATTTACCACAACCAACATATGGTAATAACAATGGCAAAGTAATTTTTGTTCGGTGTACAATATTTTATATGGAGACTTCATTAGTATTCTTGTTTACACTACCTTAACTTCCTGTTTCCTTGTTTGTTGTAATGTTTCTAGTACAAACTTTGTTCAGCTAATTAATTGCAAATTGGTACTTAATCAACATTGCCATAGTGAATTATTTCAATTATAGCTGTTAAAAAGTTATCTTTTTCATTCTATTGATTATTAATTTTATAGGCTAAAAAAAGTTATAATAATTTAATTGTCAAAATCCTAAGGAATGTGTTTATTAGTAGATTAAATTACTTATAAAATATACAATATTTTGTTTGCACAAAGTGATGTCTTGCATATATAACAGTACTGTGTTAATTATAGATTTTTTATTACTCTCAGATTTATTATAGTCTATTCAGCTACATTTTTAGCAGAATAAACTTATTTTATAAGCTCTACAGATTATTGAAGACCTACTCTCAGAAATCAGTTTTAAATAAAAAAAAATCCTTTTGTAGAGAAAAGTGTAAGCATAAAAGGAAGGCCATTTACACTATTACAACTGTAATCATTTCAATGTCAACCCTCTGTACCCTCCGGTTAGAGTTATATGCCCCACTGCATGCATGTAAAACATAGCATTTTATAAATGATCTATATTATTAATATTTCAGAGTTATTTTGTAACCGACTATGACCCAACTATTGAAGACAGTTACACTAAGCAGTGTGTCATTGATGATATCCCGGCAAAGTTGGATAGTGAGTCAGAATTCTTATTATTTTAAACACTTAATTTGTCCTTGCTTGGTAATAAATTTCAAAATAAATGACACATTTATATTATGACCTACATATGTTGTATTGGCAAGGTTAATAAAGATAGAAACCACAAAAGCTATTCTGGCACAGTCAGATGACTGTAGAAGTTGGTTGTGGGTTCAGTGATCAAATATTTTAATAATTTTCATTTCCTTATCTCAATTTTCTGCACTCATAGACTAAGAGAGGCTCCAAGTTTTGAAATTTAACATCCAAGTATTATAAAAGAATGAAGAGTTTAGAATGTAGTGTTTAAACACTAGGCTATATGGTTAAAATTTTTTGTCAAAAACAAAGTTTATTATATTTTTTTTAGTTCTCATCTTGAAAATTAATTTGTTATTATAACTGGCTCACATTCATTATCTTATATTGTTGCAATTTACTTGAAATTTATAATCAAGCAACAACATTTTGTTTTAAAAAAGCTGCTTTATCCTAATTTGTGCAAAGTAGGAGAGAGAATCTAGTGTTAGGACACTATATTCCCTACACATTGCAGTGATATTACATGTTGAGTGGTGGACATAATACTGCAATGAAACAAAAATACCTCATTCCTCAGTGGAAATTGAATCCACAACTGTCACATTTACAGTACTCATAAATCATTTTCACTATGATTAAATTTAAAATTTTTAAAGCAAATGCTATATTTTTTCCTTACAGTCTTGGACACAGCTGGCCAAGAGGAATTTAGTGCAATGCGAGAACAATATATGAGGTCAGGTGAAGGTTTCCTTCTGGTCTTCTCTGTAGCTGATCATGCAAGTTTTGAAGAATTGGCTAAGTTTCATAAGCAGATACTGAGGGTTAAGGATCGAGATGAATTCCCTATGTTAATGGTTGGCAATAAAGCTGACTTGGAACACCAAAGACTGGTATGTAATACATTTTTGTATCTTGTACCTGTGTGCTTGTACCTGTGCAAGTGTAACATGTAAACTGCCTCAATACTTTTGACCTTCACCTTTAACTTCTCACACACTCACTGCACCACTATAGCCATAATTGTACTTTTAAAAATCAAATATGTTAATTTCTTTTGAACTCATTGTTAAGAGCTTTAACTACCACTACTAATATTTAATATACATGCTAACAGAAATCTGTTTGCTGTGTTCATTTACTTAAACCTTAAAGTTAAAAAAATTTACTATAGTAAACCAATTATGGACCATGTATATACTTAATTATAAAGTAGCGGCCATAACGCATCTGACCAATACAATAATTTATTTACTTAATATTATTTAAGTGTGATTAAGGAAAAAAATGGATGATTATCTTAGTAAAGTTAGTTGTCTATACTGTCATGCGCTAAATTCATTAATGTAATTTAAACCTTAAGAAAGATTTGGTTATTTTATATCTATCAGAGCATTAGGTCTCGCAAGGTAAATGCGGTTTTCCCCTTATAAGTCCGGATAAAAAGTTGCCCTATATTGTGACTTGTTTCTTGCACTTCTTCCACTGAAAGTCCCATAAAACTCATTTCTGTAATCCAGAGGTTACCCTACACAAACGGAATGACAGACAGACTGACTAAATGCAGATTGTCATGTCCAATTTATCTAACTCAATAGACATTTACTACTCTAAGTCATAAGACATCATCTTAATTGATAGTTCCATTTGCTTATTCTGATAATAACAAATAAAAGGATTTCTAGTATCAACTGTAACAATTATTTATAATTAATAGTGATCAAAATTTAATGAGGTAATTGTGGCGTTGTTGGCCAAGGTTTGTGGATTCTATCTCAACTCAAGGGAATGAATTATTTTAATTTTCCCTCTTGCCTCTCTGGCAAGAAGACAAAACGCGGCATATAGTTTTGTTACTGAATTTTTAAATTCAATAGAGCTATACCATCTTGTCTAATCTATACTTGTTTATTTTAAACAGGTAACATTGGACGAGGCACAAGGCTTATCAAGAGAATTGAAAGTTCCCTACATTGAATGCAGTGCTAAAGCCAGAATGAACGTCGATCAAGCTTTCCACGAGTTAGTACGACTCGTGCGTCGTTTCCAAGAAGCCGAAAGGATTCATATTAAATCTGAAAGTAGGAACAAAAAGAAAAAATGCACCATCTTGTAACAATGTCAGGTAACTGTCAAATGTCAAGTGTAACATCCAACGTCAATGTCCTTAGGATAGAAATTGTGGTCTCTGAAAATAGAGTACAGTAAGGTAAAGTGGATATCTGCTCTCACACTACATATTATTCTTGTTATTGTTTTATGGATATTTAATATATGTATATTTTTATTTTCTTTTAATAAATATTTTTATTCTTTCATTTCTTGTAGATTCCAGGTTATTTTCAATTTAGTTGTATTAAAATTTTGAATTCTTCTTTTATTCAGCTCATTGTCTGTTGTCTTTTGCATCTACTCAATTGGATAAAGCCTAGCTTAAATTTTATTTATGGCTGGCTTAATATAATTCACTAAGTTGTTATGGTAACCCTTTTTGATTTTGTCTCTTACCAATCAATCTTTTTTGTGATTTCCCCATCGAACATGAAATTGATAAAGTGAGTGTCCTAATACTAGATTTCCTTTGCCTTCCCTGGTATATGCGGGGTACAATGTGGAGCTAGAAAAGAGATAATAACCTTACTGTACTCTTTAATAAGATTTATCTGTCATTAGAATATAATATTATATGGTGCTTCACGATTTTGCTGCGAAATTGTATTATCGATGGTATTTTTTTGTTTACAGCACCATATATTTTTTTACATCAAAACCACCTTTTTTTAGTTAATAATATTTATAGTTAATAATTTATTTAATATCTATTTCTATTCAAGTTTTTTCGTTTTGGCACTGCAAAATTATTCATCCATTTTATACTTGTATTAAATCAGGTTTTTATAGATGAATAAGTTTTTAAGAAAATCCAGTGATGATAGAATTGCTTTAGTTAAGTAAAAAAATATTATTTATTTTTATAGTTTTTTTTTATAATCTATATTTATCCTTTAGTGTAGAAATAGTGTATACACTACATGCTACAATTTAAAATAAAGTTTTTTTTTATTTCCAATTAAAATTGGAATAAAAGAACAGTGTAACGAAATAAAAATAATAAATTTAAAAAAAATATTATAAAATAATTTAATCTGGAACTTTAACATTTTTATTAGTTAATTAATTTGGTTTTTA
>DVQM01001384.1:0-12237 GCA_018231645.1 Heliconius ricini | reverse complement strand
ATATATATATATAAAATCTTTAAATTATCAAAAACATTATTAAAACGCTGACACTCTAAATAAAACTCCATTTTAAGATAAGGCACGTTGACTCTCAACCCCGTGTACCCTTTTGTTAATGTCCTTTGTAAGCGGCCCACTGCTGAAAATCATACAAATATTTTTAACAGCTCTACCCTTTTAGCATAATTAATTTTCATTGTCAAACACACAGCGGAACCGTAGAGAATCTACATTTTTTTTAAAAATTTGTATCGAAATTATGTATTTTACGATAATGTAAAAATAGAAATAATAATGACAAATTTAATTTCCATGCATACCAACGTTACATACATGTTCGACCTTTTACACCACTTTGGTGTTAAATATGTAATAAACTATAACAATCACAAATTTGACCAGACAACTTAGACAAATCGCCATTGTATTGAACAATTTGTTAAGTAAGGCAACATTTATTTCAATTACTCCAGGTTCTTTCTCAATAAGCATTTCCCACGTTTAAATTGGTATCAGGATTCACGTGCTACGAATAATATAGAAGGGTCTACAGTTTAAATATTAACAGTGAATTCATTATGAATTCCTACATTTAAGATATTTGGGACGCGGATTTGTTTCCCGATATATTAATAATGCAAAACGAAAATTCCATACATAATGTATGGAATTTACCTACGTTTTGAGTCACATTCACGGGTGCCGGCTTAGTTAACTCTATGTGGCATAAATCCATCTAGTTAATTGAAATTGTTGTTGATCTTGATTAATAGTAGTCATTACATTAGAGCGGCCTGTAAGTGCGTGTGTCGAATGGCTGCTAATTAAATCAGTATTGTTCCTGTGCTTAATGAAGCATGGATGCTCGCTGCGACACGGCGGGAATCAGGCGGGAGACTCTTGCCTTTGATTGTAACAAATTGAGATTTCTTTGGATAATATAAATAATTGTGGTTCGTCAAGTTACTCAGAAATGACGCGTTACGAGTATAGGGGATCGGAAATGAATCATCAATTCTGTTTTTTTTCATTAATGCCTACTTCATATTTGTACAAGTTGTGGGTACTTACTTTTAATTTGATACTTTCAAATAAGAAAGAAAGTTGAGGTCATTCGTAGTGCAGGGACACAAGCGTGTGACTGTAAACGCAATAAGTTGCGGGTTTGATTTGCATTCGAGGAAATTAAATATTTAATATTTACATTTCTTCGCTCTAGTGTCGATTCAAAGCACTCAGCGCGCAATGCCTCAAGACTTCGAAGAGTGAACTGTGAGTGAGTGATGACTTCGAAGTGGGGAACGGAGTGTCTTAACAATAGGCTGCCTTTGCCTAGATACATGGGATACAGGGCAAAGCTGAAAACAAACAGAAAGCACTACAAAAAGTACAAATACCTCTAGGCTCGTTTTGACTACTTAATAAATGCTTAATAGAAAACTATTGAAAACCGCTTAATGCGTCAAATTTATATTTGAAATGTTCCTCATTGAGCAAGCCATCGGGCGGTGCGCGGTGCGGCACACGCATGCCTCCACCATCATACAGCATTTAATCATCATTAAACCTGAATCAGCCGCCAGCGCGCACCGCTGCAGCCGCGTCAGCTGTTATTTTTGCTTGTTAGCTTTTTTATTCTATGAGAGGGTTTTAGGTTGCTATTTTATTTTTTGCCCAAACGAGACGCCGCATCAGCTTTTTCATTCCTTATAATGGAGGGCAAAAATTGGACTATATTTTTAAACTAAAAATAGCCAACATGCTGCGTTCATTTTTGAACTTATATTAAAGAGCGTATATTAGATGTATGTATGTAAGTACATCGTAATATAGAATGTGTAAAAAAATGTAACCTATTTTAAAATCATCTACATTATAAAAAACACAAAGCAGTCTGGCCAAAAGATCAGTGTTCTTTTGTATATCGCAACCAGTTATGACAAAGCGGACCCTTTTGCCTGTTGCGTTGCTTTTTGTCTACTAGATCGAGATAGGCGCGTAAAATTTGATACGGGAATTATTTTATTAGATTGTGCTCGCACGTGCACGGCGTGGCGAATGCGATAATATAGAACGTTGGACCGACGCCGAACAATCGCATTCCGCATGAATTAACTGTAGCTGTCACGGAGGCTGTTTACCCGATGTAATTTAATTTAGTGTAACGATTTTACAAATTCTTCACAAAATTCGAGCTCAAATAATAAATGTGCAGCGAGGCTGGTGGTAGTTGGTGAGGTAACTCAACCCGCGCCACCACGCGTCATCCATGACGTCGCGTGCGTTCTCCCCCAATTTCCCCTAGGCATTCCGAACCGGATATCAGTTTCCTAAGTAGAACGGGGCAATTATTAATAAAATTATTCAAGGTATATAAACTACCTAAAACGTAAGAAGGAAGTATTTACAATAAAATAACTAAAATATTCCTTAAATTTTAAGTTGTCCTTATATCAATTACAATTTAGTATCTATTTAAGGAATATTTTTTATAGAGTTTAGCAATCATCACCTTAATACAAACATACGACAAAGTCGAAGCTTTGACTTTTAATATTTTTTTAGCTTCAGAGGGAGCTCAGTTTTAAGACACTTCGCTTCCCACTCTGCACTGAATTCTGGAGGCATTGCGTGTTGAGTGGCGGAACTCAACGCCGTGCTTTGGCTCGACACCAGAGCGAAGAAATAAAAATATTTATTAAATGTTTCATTTCTTCGAGTGAGATCGAACCCACAACCTGACGCTTTTACAGTCATACGCTTGTGCCCCTGCGCCACAACTGGCCTCAATATAAAATATTTGGAAAAAATAATTGTTACTTAGAATATCAATTATTTACTAAGATATTTGCATAAGAAATTCATAAACGTTTATCCACTATTCTTTATGCTTAGAATATTTTTTTCGATAGATTCATTAATTTTTAATCCTCCTCAATATTAAAATTAAAAGTAAAAAGCGTGAATCCTAACAATATAGAGTAATATAGAGTCGGATATGAAATCGGTAGTCAGTGTCCTTGTGTGAGCGCAACGACAATGAAATTTAATATTCCGTTGACGATAACCCAGTTACCGTAATACAATCGTGTATAAAAAGTTGCAAGTACGAGCACGACATCCCTCGCTTAGCGGAGGGCAAAGTAGTACCATTTGCCCGCCCGCCACTGCCACACGTAAGCTTCTTGACTCAAAAATATACGAAATGCACGCATCGCTTATAAACTATTTTTGGTGTTTTTTATTATTATATTATATTATCTATTTAAATTTTCTATCATTCACGTATTTTGTTTTTTTTTTACATAAGAATAGTCGTAGTAGTCACTTATTATATATCTATTATTTATCTTGTTTTCAAATGAATTATATGTTTGTATTAAAAAATCTAAGACGTTTGTTTTTGTTACAGAATTTATATAAACATTTTAAAAACTAGCTCAGAAAGCTTTCTTAATGTCTACAACCTAATATGAGTTTATTTGTTGACTTAAGGCAAATAAAATCGTCGGTGTCGAACTTATCAGAAATGGTAGACAAGATATCTTCTTCTGTTGGCAAAGAAAAATTGCAACAAGAACGTAAAAAGAGTGTAGACTCGGCTTTACATAGTAGTTCTATATACAAACCAACAACTTTGGGTTTTGGAGTACGTTTTTCACAAAGTCAGGAGGATATCTTTAATGACTTGCCGTCCTCTAGATTACGCAGCCACATGTCCCTCCCCAATTTAGGTAAATCTGACAACAAAAATCCAATATCGCGACCAAAAATTTTGGAAATCGACGACGAAAAAGATGACGGACAACACAAGTGCCCAGTTCAAATTTCAACTGAAAATATTAACGATTGGATTGTAGCGTCTTTAAACAAACGCCCTCATTTTGATGACAGTGGGCACGTTCATCCTATGGATTTTTTAGAAAATGTTAAGTACTACATATCTGAATTAAAAATATCCACTGAAAAGCAACTACCGTTTATAATTTCATGTTTGGACGGTCTGCCACTAATGTGGGCACGCTGTTTCAGAAGTGAATTTAAAGACATAGATGACTTTTATGAAGCATTCGAAAAGGAATTTTGGAGTTCGGAAAGGCAAAAATCAGTTCTCTATGACATGAAACTAGGTAAGTATGACGAAAATAAATTACGCATGTCCATGTCTGAATATTTTTTATATAAAGTTTCCAATTATAAGCATTTAAATCCACCGCCTTCTGATTTGGAAATCGTGTATTCTTTGGCCGCACATTTTCCTTCTGCTGTTGAACTAGAACTGCGACTGACACCAAAACCTACATTGCGAGAGGCATATAGTTTACTACGACGAAGAGAAGGCGAAACAAACGACTTTCTGCCTAATTACTTGTATGAAATGTGCGAAGCTTTTCAACGGGGATCACGACCAGAGTCAGTACGACGTCCGGATGATCCAGTACATTCTCGAGTTTCTGATGACAAAAAAAGCTGTAAATAATAATCAATGACTAAATACAAATATATGTATGCATAAAAGTGTTATGAAAACGCAGCAGTATAAAAAAATCCTTCTTAAATTTAGAAAATTTATAACAAGTTCGTCCGTGTACTTAAAGATATAGAACTTGGTTGTGTAGTTATTAAGTATTATTTATTAAATGTATGTATGTTTAGAACTAGATATATTATGTATGTCATTAAATAAACGGTAGATAACAGTCTTTTGCCTTTTTATTATTTATATAAATACGTTGAGGCCAGTCGTGGCGCAGTGGCACAAAGTGTGACTATAAAACCGATTGGTTGTGGATTCGATCCCCACTCGAGGGGATGAAATATTTACTTAAATGTATATTTCCATTTCTTCGCTCTGGTCTCGAGACAAAGCGCGGCGTTAAGTTCTGCCATTCAACACACAATGCCTCCAGAATTTGGCCGAAAGTGGGGAACGGAGTGTCTTAACACTAGGTTTCCTCTGCTAACCCTGCCGTGCCCTGGATACAGCGTGAAGCTGATTTATTTAAATGATAAAAATAAAGAGTAAGTAGGTACATATTACCTGTTGAATATAAAATGTATTTATATGCCAAGTCATGCAGGATATTGCAGGGTAGGCAGAGGAAACCTGGGAACTAAGTATTAAGACACTCCGTTCCTATTAACATAATTCCGTTCCGATTTTTCTCCGAATTCTGAAGGTATCGCGTGTTGAGCAGCGGAATTGCATCGCATGAAACCAGGGAATTCTAGCGCGGGCGTCAATCTGTATTCCGTTTAAGAAATTTTGCTAAAACGGAATAGAAACTGACGCTTTTCTGGCCTCAAGATCGAGAAGGAAACCTTGAGTAGGAATTGGAGTATTCATTTCGAATCGATTTTCTCACAAGAATACACAAAAAGAGATCCTGGCTTCATACTCCACTATTCGATTGAACCTGCGCTATGCCTACCTAATAGATTATCTTTAAATTTTCCATTGCTTACATAAAGCGCAAAAAATAAAGCTATAAACGTATGGGCATTGAACACAAAAAAAACAACAACAAAAAACAATACTATGGACAAAATGATTGCCCATATAAATTCCACTCTTACTACAAAACTTGATATTTTGCATCTTAAATATTTTTTCGCTAGATTAATGTTTATAGTATTACGTAACTACATTAATTTAGTGAAAAGGCACTACACTCACCACACACCGGCTTATTCTCAAGATATTGCGTGTCTACTGACTGAGCTCAACGTCCCGCTTAACTTGTTACCAAAGAAAGGAAATAAAAAAAATATAAAATAACTCATTTCTTCGAGTGGGGATAGAACACACAACCGTCGGGCGCAGTGCCACCACGCCATGATGGTGTCACATGTTTAACTGAAAGTTTAACATGAAGTATTTTTTTTGTATTTTTTAGCTTCACGCTGTATCCCACATATAACAGGATAGGAACCTAAAGAGAACTAAGTGTTAAGATTCTCTGTACATATATACATAAGTACTGTATGAAATTTTAATACAATCAAACATGGCGCGAGTCGACGGTGGTGGGCCATTTAAAAGTGTCGATCATAGAAAAATAGATAACGCACTGTAAGCTGCTTACCAAACGGTTAGCTCGACGCGATAATCGGTATCGTTCGGTGTTTAATAACTGCGAAAACTAGTTAATATATGAGATTTATTCATAGATTTTGAGAGTGAAAGCCGTTTTTTTATAATTTTATCTTTTATTTTTATCTGTAGGTAAAGAAAATCTCTCTTTGTATTATAACTTTAACTTGATTTAAGGGTATTAGTAGGTTCTGTGGAATATAGTTAATGGTCGCTTATAACTGACAGGTAAAGATAGGAAAAATAATAAAACAAATTAACCTAAGCGTAGAATAACATTTTAAAAATAGGCCTAAATAAGTCTGAAGGCATTGACTAGAATATAGTCTCAGTCTACAATTTTATGTTTCAATATGGTTGTTCTTTTTAGTTAGATATATATACATAGGTAGGTACCTACTTATAGTCAATTTAGAGATGTTATTTGGTCTACAGCCGTTTTGTTGAAAGATTTTTTTAGCTTCACGCTTTATTCATATATTCACCTACCTACTCATAGTGGTAGTCATAGGGAAGAGACCGCCAAACTTTACGATCTTTCTTTACGCCTTCCGCTTCGTCCACTATCATTAATCTTTTCATACATGATCATTTTTAATTAGGTAAATAGATATGCATCAATTGCATATATACATAAATAATATAATTTAATTCAAGTCACAATTTTCATACGATTCTTATATGGGAGCAATATATTTAAAAAAAAGACAATTCCATCGCTACTTTATTTATATAAAACTAAGTTTCATATTTATAAGGTAAGACTTCCGTGTAACAACTGTCCTTAACAGATTAAATATTACTGCGGTTGCACTCTAGAGACATTCGAGTCCTATAAAGTTGGTTCTATCGATATAAATGTTAAGGAACTGAAAAACATAATCGTAAATTTCGATTAAATTTGTGTGTTTACTTCAATATTTCTTTAAAAAGTTTATAAGTCCTCCATATTACTTTTATGATTTTGTAACTAATGATTTACTCTGACTTTACTTAGCTATAAATATAAATAATAATTTAAATAATAATTTGTATATTGTTTTTCTTATTTTATATGGTTAATTAAAAATACCTTTTACATTAACTCTATCAATCTAAACTTTATCTAAAGCATAAAATAAATACTAAAAATCCTAAAATATATAAATCCATAAAAATATAATTTCGGTAGGTAGGTATTATTTAACTATAAAATTATAGAGACATAGAGAACAAGGGAAACCACAAGCTGCAACTAGTATAAAATAATTGAGGTATAGAACACAAATAACCGACCGGCGATAGTTAACGATACGAATATCGCGGCTCGCCCGGTCTCATAAATCATAAATGCCATTATTTATTACCAATACAATTTCACCCACGTACCTACTCGCACTACGTATTGTTTGTTTCGTACGTAAGTAGGTGTACTTGTATACTCGGCTATATAACAGAAATATACATTCTTGTCACTGGATGAATTCGAAAGAAAAAACACATCTCGACTCATTCTCCTTCCTTTAAATAAAACAAAAGAGACTAGAAAGACATGTCGTTAAAACAATTGAGTTGAAACTTAATTAGAATGTCACATCACTATTTGATATCATTCCAATTTCAAATCTCTGTTGAATTAGTATAAAGAACACAATGGCAGTTGAAGATGGTGGCTTTCAACCGTTTTGGAACGCGGGAAACGAAAGTGGTTACATATTTATAAAATGGAATCGATTTTTAAATGGGCCAATGGTGAGGCTTGGTGGTATGGGCGGGGCTTGCTCCTCCCTAGCGCAAGTAAGATGAGTCTCGGCGCCTTTTGTTCATTCACGCAGCGTTCGTTGACGTAAACAGACGTGTAAGGCAGATAATTTGTTATATTTTGTTCATTTATTTTATGATATCTACAGATTTTATTTTACTGCAGTATTTCTTTATTCTTATTACTACTAGACTTGCACTTTTATGAAAAAATATTTTGTATAAATAAAAAATATTTTTTTTCAATTAAAAATTTTTTAGATGGTTTAAGAATAAATATGAAAATATTTTTAGTAAATAAATATATTTTCGTAATAGAAAATAGAATATAGGTACTGCCAGCAATTAATATCATTACCAGATAATTTAGATCATTACAAATAAGTTTTTAAGAAGTAGAGTAAATAGAGAGTCAATTTCTTAATACCGCAGCATACCGACAATAAATAATAATATCACCTACACTTCATTTCATTTAAAAAAAAAAAATCATAACTTCGTCAAAATAATAGTTATCTATAAAAGATTAGTCTTTTATATATAATATATCAATGAACTGCATTTTTTTAAGATTACCTTATATTATAGGTAAATTTTTTACTTACTCCTATCACTAGGTAAAAGTATAAATGTAGCCTTTTAACTTATAATAGAACGATGGCTTAATAATAGAGTCGTTCGTGTATTGAACACGGAATCCTAATAAATATGGATAGAAATATAATATTATCTATTTAGTTACTTTCCTTTTTGATGTTCTGAAAATATATTTGCTCAGTAAAGGTAAAATAGGTACCTACCTACTTTTCATTTATTATTAGATTCTACAATTTTGAGTGTGTAAAGTATGAATGATTACCGTCGCGGCACTGGGGCACAACGTGTGACTGTAAGTGAGACGATTGTGGGTTCGATTCCCACATGAGGGAGTAAAATATGTTATATTTTCATTTCCTCGCTCTGGTAACGAGGCAAAACGCGGTGTTGACATCTACTCAACAATCAATGCCTTAAGAATTCAGCGGAAGTGGGGAATAGAAGTATCTAAACATTAGATTTCCATGTTCCCCCTGTCTACTCTTATTGAAAGAACACCGTGGCAGTGGCTCGTCGTCTGGCTGTAAACGCGGCGGTTGTAAGTTCTACATGGATGAATTAATTATTTTCATTTCTTCGCTTTAGTAACAAGGCAACGCACGATGCGACGTTGAGTTCTGAGATCATTTGGCAGTAGAGGTATGTTGAAGTATTTTAACAGTTAGTTAATTATCCTGCCTACGCTGCTATCGGTATGTGGATTACAGCGTGAATATAAAAAACATTTTTTTATAAAGAAGTCACTTGGGTAGCTCATTAAAGCAACCAGTAATTATGAGGTCCATAACATAACTGTTTAAAATACCTAAACTAAACACTTTAAGAATACCTACTAACTGTATCTATAGAAATTGTCTAATTACACGCAAAACACACAATTTCAATACCGCCAGTTTATAAAGCATAGAAAAGAAATATGCATTTATATGTTTCAATATAAAATAAAAAAATAAATTTATATAGAGATATGTTGTAGAGATATGTACAAAAAGATATTAATGTACGTACATTTAAAAACAGTTTATTTTTAAATCAATGTTCTAAGAGAAGAATAATTCCTACTTAGTAAAATTTCAAAGTTACAATATATAAGAAAAACCCTCCAATTACTATATTAAATTAGTACCTACGTACTTTGTATTAGATAAAAACTTTACATTTAATTAATCAACAACATAAATAAGTTGAAATAAGTCGTATGTATGGTTTAGTTGTCAGAATACCATACATAATACAAGTAGGTATACTTGGACGGTTTTCAAGAAGCGTGGATTCAAATCCTTCTAAGTAAAAAAATTATACGTCATATAGCAATCAAAATACAAAAACTAAACCAAATAGATCATAAACAAAAAAATAAAATTGTGTATCGTTTCAAAATTGTCTAAACTACATACTAGAATAAAGATAGTAATTAAGCTATCCAGGAATGCCTTTTATCTATGAAGATATAATTCATTTTGGATTGAATTTTTAAAAAAAAATATATAAATTGGTGTAAAAAAATCATAAATAGACAAGATCGAAGGAAAGAAGAGATCATTCTTATCATTATTCTTAAAAGCATAGAATAAGTATTATTAATGTTAAAGAAATTAAATAATAAAAAAGCAGTTTAATATTTTTTTTCGCGTAGCAAAGTAGACAGAGGAGTCAAATGTTAATATGCTTTGCTTCTCACGCACTGTCCAATTTTCTAGATTTGCGTGTATAGCGGCGAAATTTAACGCTGCGCATTGACTGCCAGAGCTGGAAAATGAAAGTAATTTACAATATAATCATTGACTCGAGTGGAGATCAAACCCACAACCGCCGCATTTACAGCCAACCGCTGTCCCACTGACATCGACGGCTTCAAATTAAATAACGCCTAAAAAAATATATACACTATATTTGCACTATAACCTAAGGTATATTTTACAAGATCCGACTAATAAAGCACAAAATGCATGATACAGACGCTAAAATAAAAATAAAAAAAAATGTCTGGATTGGTCTTTATTAGTAACTTTTTTACACGAGCTGCATACGGTCCGCACTGCGAATAAAGGGACAGTTTTTTTTTGTTTAAATCGAGGTGGCGAGAGTCGAACCGGTTGTGCTCACTTACGAATCATACTTTTTGATTATTAAACAAGCAGATGTTATTTAAAATTAAATTATTTTTTTAAGGATTTTTTATAAGGCCAGTCGTGGCGCTGGCGCACAAATACATGGCTATAAACGCGATCCGTGATGGAGTCAAATGTATTTTTTTTAATATTTTTATTTTTTCGCTCTCATATCGAGGCGCAGTGCGGCGTTGAGTTCTGTCTGAACGATATTTTTGGGAGTTCCGAATTTACTTAATAATTATTTTATTAAAAAAAACAGATTCCAATTTTAGGCGAACGGCAGTTATATCATAAAGGCTACTTACAAATTGTCAAAAAACACGATTTTTATTTCACTTTGACTCTACGTTTGTTGCCTAGTTGTTAGGGTCTAATTTGCTACTAATTTCAATGTGATATTTCACAAAATTCCCCATTTCACACCAAACCATGCCTATGAAATGTTTTATTTGTTAAACGCCTTTTCTTTATTTTCGGTGTGAGATGACGATTTGTTTTAACCCGACGGTTGTAGATTCATTTCTGCTCATGGTAATGAATTATATTCATTTCCTTATTCTAATGACAAGAGAACGCGCTACGTTGAGTTTTGCCATTTACCACACAATCTCGAAAAGCTATATGAGGGAGGGACACAGCGTGAAGCTAGGAAGCATAAAAATCTTTTTTTTAATTTAATTTTACCTATATTATTCAACCGCATACAATAACCATTTTTTTTTACTCACACCGCAAAATACAACGAACATTTTAAACAAAAACAAAAAAGAACAAATTAAACATCTCATTACTCACGTAAATAAATCAATATGGAAATATAAAAACGGCATTTTGTGTCCGACCGATGGAATGTCTTTGACCGTCGTATTTTTTTATACACCTCATACTTATATTCAAATGGAATCACCCAAATTAAGTAGCCATAAACGGAATCAGCTTCCAAATTTGAATATTTCATTCGTTCGCGTCGT
Source organism: Heliconius ricini (assembly GCA_018231645.1). Lineage (NCBI taxonomy): Eukaryota > Metazoa > Arthropoda > Insecta > Lepidoptera > Nymphalidae > Heliconius > Heliconius ricini. The sequence continues at coordinate 718 of DVQM01001384.1, read as the reverse complement.
TTGTGTGAGCGCGTGCTTTGATTTGTGTGTGTGCTAGTGATGTTCATAGCTTGTGTAGATATAAAAAAAATATTGTAAAATTAAGTTGTTTGGCAATTTTTTGTCATTTTCCAGGGAAGAAGTAATACAACATTGGACATCATATTTGGATAGATTTTAGAAACTCCGTTACTTAAATAACTATGTAATTAGCCCTACGCTGTATCGCGTGCACAGCAGGGAAGGTAGAGAGAACCTAATGTTACTAATGGCACTTTCCGCCGAATTTTTGCCGAAGAAATGGAGGCATTGTTTGTGACGGAGTGGCCGCGTCAACACCGCGCTTAACTTCGATACCAGAGCGAAATAATCAAAATATACATTAAAAAAATATTTCATTCTCCAGTGTGAATTGAACCCATAACTTACATTGAAGGTAACAGTTTAATATTTTTTTCCAAGTTAGAAACTTTTAAAATATTCGTGAACTATTAGCATATATTCAATATTTGCAAAATATTTTGTATACGTAACTTATAGTATTTATTATAATGTGTACAGTACCATAATAACTTAACTTAACTTAACTTAGCTTCACGCTTTATCCCTAGCGGGGTATCAGAGAGAACGGAGCGCCAAACGCTACGGTCTCTACATACCTTTTTCGCCTTGTCCACTGTCATGAACCTCTTCATACATGCCCTCCGGGGGATCCTCATGCTTTTTACGTGACCTTCCT
>DVQM01001383.1:0-12239 GCA_018231645.1 Heliconius ricini | reverse complement strand
TTTAAGTGTCCCTCTATCCATTTTAGTCAAAATTACTAAATGTACAGACAAAATACTTTTACTGTCTTATTATATATAGAGATTATCGTTTCCTCTCCCTGATTGAGGCAAGGAGCAAGCTATTTTTTCAGCTTTTCACTATTTTTAGTATAGCACTGTAGGCAGAAAAACCCTAACGACGAGACCTTCCGTTCTGTATTTTTCACCCAAATTTAGAAAGTGTTAGTGGAATGCTGAAATTCAAAGCTGCATTGAGTTTTATTAGAGTAAGAAAATGAGAATATTTTATATCTCCGAGTAGAAATGGAAATTAATTTGCTGTTGCGCTGCTCAAGTAATGTATATAAGTTTATTTTATTAACATAGATCCTACTATAAATTATAAATGTAACTTTGTGAGGATGGCTGGACGTTTGTTTCACTTTCACGAAAAATCTAGGAGAGATGAATTTAGGTGATATTTTCGACTAATATAGTTTATAAGTACATTGAGGTCAGTTGTGGCGCAGGTTCAGACAGTGGCGGTAAACACGACTGGTTGTGAGTTCGGCCCCACTCGAGGAAATGAAATACTTATTTCAATTTTTATTTCCATTTCTTCACTCTAATGTCTAGGCATAGCAATGCGCAATGTGTTCATAATATTGCAGAATGTGGAGAACCGAGTGTCTTAACTCTCAGCTTACTCTCCTGTGTGCGGGATTTCTTGATATAATTTTTTTTGTAGTTTATACATCACAATAAAAATAAGCTACAACTTACATAAAGATATCGTATAATTTAAAGTAATAAATAAGTCCAACTAGTATTTCAATTTCAACTATAAAATAAGCCATTAAGACATCGTACATCGTTGTGGTTAGGGTTAGGGTAATCAAAGGGCCCCGTCTGGTATTGATCGCTTTGCCGCTATTGACTGAGCCTACAGGGTGAAATGTTCTTCCTTTATGTTTTACTTTGCACTCAAATTCGTTTATATAGCTGGTTTTGGTACGTAAGTAATTGAAGTGATGATTTTATATATTTTGAGGCTTGTGCAAGCGTGTATTAAACGCGACAAGTTGTGGGTTCGATTCCCACTCGAGTAAGTCAAATATTAAATTCGATGGAAAGGGTGAAACTAAAGTATTTTAATGGGAACAAAGTATCTTAATAATAGGTTTCTAGATTCCCTCTGCCTACAGTATTATATGAGGAATGTAGCTTGAAGCTAAAAAAATATATATCAATACCTATTGTATATTCATATCTATACATTTGTTAAATATTTATTTATTAATATTTAATATAATATAATTTTAAGCTGAAGAGCTTACAAAGTTAACCGCAATTATCTCTTTAATTATTGGTTTAAATGAACCGTCCGAACCGTGAGTGAGAAAGTGATATTTGCAATGCACTCACGGTTCGAGCTACCTGCAGAATTTGTCATACAGGATTTGAATCTGCATCACATGTTTTTTTATCAAGAGATTGGGGCAGGAAGACCGAGGTTAAGAAGTGGATCATGAAGAAGACTGCATGGATGATGTGTTTAACAGCTCCTGTACTTTTCTGAAGCTTCTCCATCTCTCGTTCCCAGATGTATGGCTACAGAGCAACTTACCCTGGGTATCTCTGGTGCAAAGACATTTTGCGATATCTGGCGTCGCTTTATCCCGGGCACGTGCCAGTTTGTATAGGAGCTTCTGCCCCTCCACAGTTTGAAGTTTATCATAAACTCGTGATAAACTCTCACTGCGGGCTCTAGCTGCAGCTTATTTGCTGGCACGTTTCGCTACTTTGTACTCCAGTCTGTCTTCAGGAGAGTTGGATTGCTGCCACTCTTTAAAGGTAGCTATTTTTTTACTTATCATCTCCTGCACACTGTCGTTCTATGCTGTGCAATATCTTATACAATAATATATCCCTTTCCTTGGTGCTTGAAGAACATATTAAAAAATGTTATATTAACGTAAATATATTTTTGGTTGTAAAATTGAAAAATAATAAATGTTTACAATATTAATTACTGTACATATTTATACTGTTAATTATTCTTTAATATTTTATTTTCAACTAAAATTAGTTACAAAATAATTCAACATACTTTACGAGTCGCTAAACAAAAAAAAATACATATATCAAGTTCAATCAATGAAAGGGTAAAAGAACATAGACTGAAGGACTAACCGTTTAAAGAATCCATGTATTTTCTGTTTCAAAATGTCCAAAATAAAGTACGTGATAGCGTTGTAGACTGAGAAGTCGATAAAAATTTTTGAACCGTAAAGTACTAAAGTATTACCAATTAGCGATTTAAAACATATTTTTTAAATCTTTGTTTGCAAAAATATTTATAAACTTAATATACTGTTCAAGTAGCAATTAGGAATTGTAATTAACTTGTTGACTATAGGTCGGAATATGACGCATTTCAATAAAGAAGATCAGTATACAATTCAGTTTTCGATACATTTGTAGATAAACATGCGAACTTACTCGTACATAAAATATACAACATGTGCCTTAATAGAATTTCTTGTTTTGAAATGTTTTGTCTTGAAATGTTTCAGTTCTAAGTAATTGGTTTTAACATGAGATTATTCGTTTCGTATCCGAATTTAACTACGTCACTAGGTGAATGCAGCTCAAAAAGTATAAACCAGAAATAGTAAAATGCTAAAAATTAATAAATAAAATTATAAGGGGACCAGGAGAATAAATAAATAATATACATTTAGAAATACAGTTTCAAATCCTCGCTAGGTATTCCAGACGTACCGTATTGCAGCGCTATTTTTGCCCCGCTTCGTTTCGTCCGAGTCTTTCAACGGCTTGTCCTTTTTTAGACATCGACCTCTGCACCCTAAATAGCACCTAGTCCTGAAACAAAGGATATTGTGATTTTTTTTACTTATTTGTAGCTCTGTAACAAAATGGAATACCTTTAAGATTTCGTTTTATAACAAAATGTTGTGCTTAAGGAGTTTGCGTTATAAAGTGTAAAAAATTATTTAGAAAAAGAATTAAGTTCTCGTAATAGTATGAGTTTAAGCTATTATTATTATATTAAGCGGAGGAATTTTTCCTTACACAATTAGTGTAAAGAATGTACCTAGAATTAATAGTGATCTATCATTATGAATCCTACCTACTCAGTAAAAATCGAGAGATGTGAAATAAACGAGAAGCCGTCATAGCGCAGTGAGAGCGTCAACTGTGAACACAATGAACTTGGGTTCAATTTCCATTCGGATAAATAAATATTATTTATAATTATTTACATTTCCCCGCTCTGGTCTCGACAATGCTATCCGGGGAAAGACGTTAAGCTGCAATGTTAAATAAATAGAATGTCATTTTCTTTTACTGAATGTAACATGACGGTAGAGACCGTAAATTGACTTTTTAGCTTTATTTCTTATTCTTATCAGTCAGAATACTCCGTTCTGCGTTTTCCGTGAGAACAAAATCTGGTATACTGTATTGCGTTAAACTCAACATCTGAATTTGTCTAACAAGATGTCAGACATGAAAATAAATTTATTATAAATTATTACCACAATTGGAAATCGAAACCACGTCACCAGTCAAATCTAACCTGTTGCTCAACGCTGGCCTCTTTTTTCTGAATTTAGATTTTTTTTTAAGCAATACATCGTTATTATTTTTCCTTTCCCACAAAATCTTCGAGACAATAAAGCAAAGCCTCAACTATCTTATACTTTCAGTAATGTTCATATATTCGTGTAGTTGAAAGCCACTTTTCCACGTTATTATATTTAAGAGGTAGGATATACCGAGCAGGTATTAGCTTTTTATGGAGACTTACACTTAAGCGAAGTTATCTCAGAATAATAGGCACAGTTTACGAAAGGTTCGCCGTAAACACGCCAACTTCACTTATGTTGAATCAAAAAAATATGTTTTGTTGCGACTTTTTATTTGTATTTAAAACAACTTTATGTTTCTTTACGTGGGACTAACGATAGACTAGATTGTTTGTAATTACATTGCTGTTTTACGTTCAGTGATTTATTTATATAATAAATGACATTACAAATGAAAAAAGAAGAACATAGAAGAAAACAAAATTTGGGCGTAGCTATAGTGAATCATATGAATGGAAATCATTCTGTTGGAAAACCCAAAAGAAACTCAACAAATTTACGTTACAGACTATTTTTAAAATAATCTTCCACTACAGTTGTTTCATACTGTAAACACTGATCTAATATTTGAGGTAATTCTTGAACAAATATTAACAGCGATATTACTTTTTGTATTAAAATTTTCATTTTACCTGTAATAAACTTGCTTATTAAAACAGAGGTTACTTTTCAGTGCCTTCGTAAAGTATTTTTAACGAACTAAGCGACATTTATGGCTTAATGCCTAAAAAAATCTATACTCTTTGCCGTGATTTTTGTACAGCGGCTGTCGTGTCGCAGCTGCACACCGGACTTGCTGTAAACGCAGTAATTGTGAATTCGATTTCCTTGAAAATATATTTTTTCATTTTTTTAATCTAGTAACAAGATAGAGCGTGGCGTTGAGTTTAACCGCTTAACACACAATGATCCAAAATAGGGCTTGTCTTAACATATTAATTAGGTTATCTCTACCTATTCTGTTATTTAGCAAGAAGCAAAAAAAATAAATTTTCTAAATATCTCATGCGTGAAATGTTTAATGGTTTTTTACATATAAATTTATTATAAACTATTGGTTTTCCTAAAAAGGCGTAAAAAGAGAAACATTTTTTTTAAATATATCTAAATAAAAACAACACGAATCCTTAAAATGAACTACGGTAATATTTGTATATTACCGTAGTTCATATTTTATTTCAAATGTAGACAGAATCTTGTATTGATACTTCTTTCTCTACCTGCCGTCCTAATTCGACTTTATATAAATATCTGTGTAATTAATTTAAATAAAAAAAGTAATGTACACTACACGTTATCTGAGTAGAGGACACTGAGCCTTTGTACCATAATGGCCTATTTTTACATTTGAAACTGTTATTTATCCATCTAGGAATAAATTGAAATTTTGAGTGGAAATTAAAGAATAACATCTGCATAGAAATTACGAAATAGTCCAATGTCAAGAAGCAAGTATATACAAAGAGAAAGTAGCTCCATTTTCGAAACACTGCGTTTTAACTGACGGAACTTGACACCGCGTTTCATCTATCAGGGTGGAGGAACAACAATAATTTAAATATAAGTGATGGAGTGGAGGAGGTGGAGGAAAAATAATAATTCCCCATGAGGCAGCAGTCGTGGCGCAGATGCTCAAGCGTGCAACTGTAAACATGACAAGTTGTGGGTTCGATTCCTACTTGAGGAATTGAAATATTAATAATATTCCCTACATTATGAAATTGGCGTTTTGTCGTATTGGTCACTTTAACAAATTTCCCCACTTTGGTAAGAAATTTCAAATTCATATTTATTCAGCAATTTGGTTTTGGTTTTTGCCATTTGCATCACTCAGTTTAAAAAATAGAAAACTTGAAATTTCGCGTTATTTATGAGTACGAGTTCCACCAGGGCGAATGATGTGTATGGCGGTCGTGTCGCAAAAGAAAAATCACTGCGTTTTTGGTTCCCACGTTTTCTTTCTGGAAATTTCGACCTGCGAAACAAGCCCCGTGAACGACCGCAGACCCAAGTTGAGAATGAAAAGTTCAAGGCACTTGATGAAAATTCCACCCACCTCATCAATTGAGTGAAGCAAACCGGCAAACACGAATAAATAATGAAGGGTTTTAGTCGAACCTATGATGAAAAATAGATGGAAGCGTTCATTGCGATGGTTGAATCCTGTCCTGTTGAAAAAAAAAGTTACTTAAAATTCATTTGGTCGCTCTAGTAACGATTCGGCGGGAAGTGCAAAATAGAAGTGTCTTCATGGGAACGAAGTGCCTTAAAACTAGGTCCCCAAGCTTCCACCGCCTACACAAACTAACAATATGCGAGATACATCGTGAAGATAATAATTACCTCATGTGGGGATCAAAAACACACAACCGTCGCTTTTAGCCAGACGCGCGCTCCATTACCCCATGATGTCAAACAAAACATAGGTAATATTTCATCAAATTTAAAATATTCCCAAAAAAGTTTCAAACACTTATAAAACGCCTTGGATCAACAATAATGAACGTTCCAAAGTTCTCGAGTTATTGAATGCGATAATAATAAATTTAAATTATAGGCCGGGTATTTCCCCTTTTAGGTAATTTTCGCGAATTCGCGGGTGTGCTCGACTGAGATGCTGTACTTCAGTGCTCTTAGCTACAAGTTTGTCAAAGTTCTTTATACGTAATTTTCAGTTACAAACACAAACTCTTACAAACTCTTCAATAATTTAGCAAAAGTATACTTTATATAAGTAGATGTTTTTATTTCTTATTGTTTCACCCTGTATTCGTATATAGCAAGTTTGGCAGAGGGAACCTAGCCAGCTAAAATTCGAGACATTGATTGTTGAATAACGGAACTCTACGCCACACTTCGTCTTATTACTGAGCGGTAAATGAAAATGCTTTATTGCCCTAAGTGGAAATCATAATCATATTTTAATTTTAAACTAACGACCTGCTCACTACTTCTTTCGTTTAAGGTACTGAATTATTTACTTAATGCACTGAATTAGGTTCATGGTTTAATATATAATGTATGTTTGCAAAGGACTTAAGATTTCTAATGTAAAAATTGCATTGAAAAAAAAAACACACTATAATACCTATCATAAACTGTGAACTCACAATCAGAATTTATTTTCCAAATATATTTAGTTTTTACTGTAAACATCGCTATTTGAGCCAGTCCCGACATTTATAGATATATCCTTTATATTATCTCTATATTGCTGGTATAGTTATCTCTATATTATAGCCCCTTACTCGTATTATAAATTGACCAATGTTGACGTTTAAAATAATATTTACGGTAAATTAGAAAATTATCAATCGTATTTTCTCCTTTTAAATTGTGATTAAATAAAATGGAAATATATTTAATTTATTTGGCTTAATAGTTTTAATTTAATTATGTTATAATGTGAGATTTTAATGTTTAACTTACCGCCCCGTTACTAACTGAACTTAACGCCCCGCCTTGTCTCGATACTAAAGGATAGAAAAGTGGAAATAACAAGAAGAAGTCGAATAGCAGGGACCACTATGCATGTAGGTATAATAAAAATTAACTGTGATTATTAAACAGAAACTCCGCCTTACCATCTCCAGTCATAAAATTAAAATCGTTCGCGGACCATACTCAGGCTTTTGCGAACCATTGGTGGTCCGCGGACCACTGGTTGGGAACCACTGCTCTAGACCCTAGGCTATCACCATCCAAAAATACAAAAATCATCTAGCTCTATCTGTTATAGTACTTTGGTACTTTTTGCGTGATTGAAAAACAAACTAATAGACGGACAGACAAGTTGTAATCCTTCCTTATTTTTATTTTTTTTTAATCTTTCATGTACAGAATCCACTTTTCTATCCTTTCATTATATGTCATGTAGAGATAAAAATGTTATAGATTAAATTATCCAAATTTACAGTTGCAATAATAACGTATGTAATTACGACATTTTTGCAATAAATAAAGTAGTCTTTCTATACATTGATATATTTAAATTATTTTTCGAAAAAACACGTTCTTGCAGCAGATCAGCGATTTCACTGACATTTTTGCACAGAAAAAATAATAAAAATTTTAATAAACCTCTTACACCATACACAATAGAAGTCTATGGATAAAGCATAACTTCAAATTTTATTCTATTTACCCATTAAGCCATAATTTAAATTCACGTGCCAGATGTAAATGAATTATTGACTTCACACCCCCGACTATATATAATACTGGCAAATAAATAATGAGGATGTTTAAAACTAATTTTAAAACGGGACAGAATCGACAATACTAAATTAATACCGGAATAATATAAGCCGTCGTGTCGCAGTGGCAGCGTAACGGCGAGTTGTTGTGGATTCGATTTCTTGAGTAGAATGAGTTATTTTTATCACTTCGCTCTGGTTACAAGATTAAACGCGGCGATGTTCCACCAACGAACATGTGATTTTTTTAAAGTTGGGAAACGGAGTGTCTTAATAGTAGGTTACCTCAACCATATGATACAGCGTGAAATATTTGTATTTCTATCAACGGGAGAGCTATTTCTATGAGCTTCATACTATCCAGCATATAATATGGTAATCAGAACCAACCAAGTGTTAAGTCACTGTGTTCCTAATTTTTGAGACGTTGCGTGTTGAGTAGCAGGACTTAACGATGCGTTTTGTTATTTTAACAGTGTTATAAAAATGAAATTATTCATTACCCGAATGGGAACTCAAAACGATTTTGTTTACTTTCAGATGCTGTGTCACGAAGAAGCCAATTATATTATCTATAATTCCACAGAAGTAAAAAATTACATGAAAAGGAAATATATTATCTCAGAGTCTTTCTGAAGATATGAACGGTTGTTTTTACCATGTAACAGCTTATGCGGCAAAATTACAAAACAATAAAAAATCTCGGAGGTTTTCTGTTTTGCGCAAATATATATACACTTTTTCGAACCATAAGACATAAATTTTAGTCAATTTTCATGCGTTCATTTATTTTAGAGACATTTAGTATAACGAAATTCAATGCTATTATATATAACCACCAGATATTCCCTCGAGCGAGAATCGAATCGTTATGGGTTCGATTCTCACACATTGCATACAGTATGTCAAAATCAAAAATATCCGGCGTTTCATTTCGAGCGAGAAATGATTCATTATCTTGAGTCCACAATCCTAAGTGAGAGATCGAATCCATATTTAGTGTTTAAAGTAAGACACTACGCTAAGATATCTATCTTAACTTACTAAATGTTTACTTATATAAGACTCACGAATCAATAAATAGCGTAAAGCCGAAAATGTGCCATGAAAAATGGCATATATGTTACCATAGGTACTATAAGGTAACACTAAAAGAGGAGTTCTCAATTTTTTATTCGTGATCGAGAACAAAAATTCTATTTGAGTTTCAGGCCAGTAAAGAAAATGAAACATTGCATTTTTTTAAATTATTTATTTCTCCACTCTGGTTTCGAGGCAAAGCGTTCCATCACCATTTAATCCACAGTTATTCCAAAATTTTGTGGACAATGGGAAACGGAGTGTCCCAACACTAGGTTCCCTCTTCCTAACCTGCTGTTTTCGATACAAAAGACGAGGGTTCACTTTTTGTAGTTCACACAAACAGAGTTGCGGGCTACAGCTCTACTACTTTATACAATAGTACGAAGGCACCACGATCGTCTAACTCAATTTCCTGATGTTATTCAACCAGCTCCCAGTATCTATTCAGGTTGCTACAAGAATATCTTATTATATACTTAAACTCGATTTTGTATCCCAGTTACTGTAAGTGAATTACCGAAGTGGCGTAGCGTTTTGTTGTTGTACTGATTAATTATAATTTATAGTGTAGTTTATAAGGGGCTTATTGTTATCGAATATATTGCACTATTTAAAATAAAAAAAAAATGTTTTCCATGTCCTGTTTATAAGAAGGTGGGGAGAATATTAGTCGCTTCGCTCCCTATGCACTGCTCATTTTTCGAGACATTTAGGGTTGCTTTGCGGAATTCAATACCGCATTTTTTTTATTGCTAGGGCGAAAAAATGAAAATAATTAATTAATTCTCCGAGTAAGAGTCGAAACTTATAGCCATCGCGCTCTTCTGTCCGACTGTTAAATCGACTCACACGAGGAAATTAAATATTTACTTACATTTATATATTCCTCTCTTCGCTGTAGTGTCGAGGCAAAGCGCGGCGTTGAGTTCCGCCTTTCAACAAGCAATGCCTCCAGAATTTAGTCTACTCTGTCTCTGCCTACCCTGCTGTGTGAGGGACAACAAGGTACGCCCATTTCCAATCAATTTTGAGATATTACATGTGAAGTGACAGTCCAATGTCGCGGTTTTTTCCTATCAGAACGAGAAAATTAATATCAGTGAAATATAATCTTTAAGGAAAGCAAGATATTTGGGAAAGTATAATAATATGGATGAAATCGAAATGGAAATCGCGAAATCGCGTCGAAATTCTTATAACGCTTGTTACAGATTATTTTTAGTAGTCATAGATCTCTACAGAGATAGTAAATATACTTAATTATATCCACTTATGTAGGAATCGAATCTACAACTATCACGTTCAATCAAACTCTGGAGCCAAACAAAAAAGTAATAGAGCTTAATAGCGACATTTTATTTCAGCTTTAAGAAGGAAAAAGCTTTCTGTGCATAGGACGATATACTCAGTAAATCTAAGGCGATCCGTTTGTTCCGTTGCATTCGTTTCCGCCCAATTTACGTGACATTGCGTATTAAACGGTGGAACTCAACGCTATGTTTTGCTTACCAGAGTGAAAAAAATATGAATTTCCTCAAGTTGGCATCGAACTTACAACCTTTGTGCTTACAGTGAGACGCTATACTGAATTTCACTGAATAGTGACATTAAAAATATAATTGTCTCCTTCATTATTTCGCTAGTGTTCTAGTTAGCTTTATCTTGTTCCCTACGGTCTGTCATTTTATTAAGCTTTAAATCCAGCAAATTGGTACGTCCATGTGGGTTCCCCTAATCCTACAAAACCAGGCTTAGTGTAGAGTTTTAAGCCTATATAATACATAATTCACCTAACATAATATGTATACATACAATGTATGGATCGATATATTCGTATTACACTGTGTGAGACTGTAAACGCGATGTATATGGATCGTGCTCCGTTGAGGGTAATGGTTTACATTCATTTTCCTGTTCTGACCAAAAAAACATGTCGTTGAGTTCCACCATTTAACATGCAAATATCTCAAATACGAGCGGTAAGACGAGAAAGGAACCTTTATGAGATCACTATGTTTTTCTTCCGTCTGTCTGTGTATCTGTCTGTCTGTCAAGAGCCTTTCTTTCAGGAACGCTTAGAGATATCTAGTTGAAATTCAAACCATATACGCGTACTTAGATCTACGGTCCCTTGATATAATGAAAAAATCGTATTTATGCATTTACTTAAAAAATATATGGATATGTTATATCGCAAAAAAACGTAAACGTAACGTATTTCGATGCAATAAAGGATAATAACACTAAGAAAAAAAACTGAAAAGTATACATTTGTGGTTGAATTCTTAAAAATAATAGCCTTAAAGGGGAGTTTTAAATTAGTATTAAAGCCGACAATTCAAGTGAGGTATCAGAAGAAATGGCTCAGGCTAAGCTAAGCTTGAATTTCAGAAAAAGCTACGAGACCTACAATTTTTGTATGGAAGCTTCGGTGGGCGCGCAAGAATCGCATTTTCTTAAAATATAATACAGAACGGAATGGAAAAATCTTAACACTAGATTTCCTATGCTCTCCTTTGTGTGGGATACAGCGATAAAAGAGTACGTAGCGAGCATATAATGTGAAGACTCTGTTCTCAGCCCCAATAAAACACTGTATGTTGAGTGACGGAACTCGACGTCACCCTTTCTTTGTCGAAACGGGAAAATAAAAATAATGAATTCCTCCACGTGGGTATTGAACCTACAACTATCGTGTTTTTAGTCGTGCACCACAGTCCTGCTAACACAATGGCATAATATACAAAAAAATGTGTCCCTTAAATAAAATAGTGAATTTTAAAATTATTTAAATCAAATACAATAGGAAAAACTTCGGTTGAAGCGTTCCGAAGAAATGCTCCAATTTAATCTCCTTAACGACCAAATTCCTGTAGTAGGAATATTGTGGTACAAAATTTACAATTTAAAATTTAATGTTATATCCTCCGGCCATTACTGAGCTGAAGACTGGCTTTTCCATAATTATGCAAAATTTAAAATGATAACTTTGTATACTGAGATGCCTTTTTGGTAAGACTACAAGTTGTGTGGTGAAATGACATTCAATTGCTTAATGATAGCGGGTTCGTTTTCCATTTGATGCAATGGTATATTTTCATTTACCCCAGGGCACCCTGAAGGCGATGGTGTCCTGCAAAAGGCAGGCCTCCCACTGAGGCGTCGTAGTAATATGCGCGAGCGATCCTGGCGCGCCTCATTTTGGTAGAGAGGGTTTCCGCTGGGTTTTAGTGGGTAGGTTCGGTTTCACCAGTGAGTCCCACAGTACCGCTCATCCGTAAGGCTTTCCACTAGCTTTCCGTATGAG
>DVQM01001382.1:0-12242 GCA_018231645.1 Heliconius ricini | reverse complement strand
GGCGTGTGCGTGTGCTCCGGCCCGCCCTGCCTCAGGACCGCGCCGCAGGTACGAGTGCTCCTGTAGCAGCCGTCGCGCTCTAGGCATCACTTTAAGGAAAATGTAACAAACCCGCCCATACAATTCCAGACACCGGCATGCTCGTCCCGAGCGGGCGCAGTGCAATACAACGCGACGTGCCACCTCCTGCACACGCGGGGACCGTGCTCCGCTAACGAGTGGCTCTCGCACGACGAGCGAGGACGTGTTGCGTGCTTATGTAGGCCTGGTGCTTATTGTGGACAAACCGAGGACAGTTGATGGTTGTTGATGTGTGTCTTGTGTTTACTAAGTTATATATCGTACTTAGAGTCAGCCGCAGCAGACGAGTCGTGGCCGCTCCGAAGTATTATTGCTATGTTAGTAGACCGCGCAGATATCCTTTCTGGATTTTTCTTACTGTTGATTATTTTTTCCCCGAATGCACAATTTGAAAAGATTCAGAAAGCCCAACTTTCAGGGCGGCCACGATTCGTCGACCGTACTATAGGTAAGTGACATAAACGGTAGAATACGATGCAATATGTCACAAAGTCTATGTAAGATACCAAGATCGTGAGAGTTGCATATGACTCTGATGAACGTACGAAATTCATTGTGGTGAAATGGTTAATTTATATTGTATAGAGTGTGTAAGTGATGAAGTGTGTTTGTGTTTATATTTATTGTACTACATGAAGAGAGCTCCACTCACTTGATACGTAATTATTATTATTAAATAAATCACTATTTATCACTAAATCACCTTAGTTAATGTGTAAAAAAGAATTTAATTAATTTTATTTTACTTATAGTAATATATAAAAAGAATACAATAATTATTGTTTAAACCTACATTTATCGCATGCATTGCTCTAAGCTTTTTATATAGGTAGCGATTACGTCTATTCTCCTTTCTTTTAAACAACTCATAAATGCCATAATATGATTTTTCAGAAATTTCATAATTTTTCATTTGCTCGTATTTAAAGATAAGATAAAATGTTTACTTTATATTTGTAGCTGTTAACAAATTTTATTTTTAAAGAACATTGTTAAAAAAAAATATAGCAATAATAAAGAACAATAAAAAAAATTAAGCGTGTAAATATTTAAAAATGGATAAGGCGAAAGAGAAAAGTAAAAGTAGAGAATATACCATTTGGCGCTCTGTTTTCTCTGATTACTCCGCTAGGAATAAAGCGTGAAGCAAAGTTAAGTTTGAGTTGTTAAATATTTTAAAACGAAAAAGAGGCTTCTGATTTGACTCAATTAAAATTTATTAAATAATTTTGTGAATTAAGCAAAATGATTAAATATAAATATTTGACATGTATATTTTATATATTGCCTCTAAAATAAAAATATTGATAAATATTGCCAGTGAGATTAAAATATAGAAATTGCCAAAAAAAAATATGTATTAGTAAATGTTATTAAAAACGACTTCATCTCGTGTAATCGAGTAATCTTTAACACAGTGGTGTATTTATTTTTATGTATATAAAATTATCGTTTTAATAAATTTTATGTAATAAGTTTATTTTTTATTATAATAAAAAACTGTGGTGAAAATTTTAATTTCTTGTTGATATTAACTACAGTCTTTATGATTCATCGAAGGTACGCGTATTATAGACACTAAGAAAGGAATGCCCCGCGGCGTCGGCGCACGAGCTCGATCACTACACTAAAGTATGGTCGGGCGCGCCAGTTTGTAAACCACACGAGGTGACGCTGAACTCCGCATATCAAGCATTATGCACACGACTGTACAGTGCGAGTTTGACTTGTGCCTATGTTCACAAACCCTATAAAGTTAGGCTATACTTACAGTTCTCTTTTAAGAGTTACTAATGAGCTAGCTTCCTTGGTACTTGTATTTTGAAATTGATTCTGGCTACTTCTATTTAGATTTGTTGAACCCACGGTCTATTCTACTAATATTATAAATGCGAAAGTTATATTTGTGTGTGTTATAATATATATGTTATATTTGAGTGTTATGAGGATGAATGTACGTATGGATGTATGTTCATTACTCTTTCACGAACGGACGGATTTGAAGAAAACTTTACGATTATTTGGGTTATATATCAAAATAAAATATAGGCTACAATTTGTGATCTATCTTATTGGAGTTACAAGATGTCTTGAAAAATACTAAATAAAAGTCCGCAACAACATATACAATTTATGTAAACGTGGTCTTTGTGGCCTATAATCAAAATCGTGAACCATAAATTTAATTAAATTGCATACTATTTTAAAATACACATTTTAGTACATTTAACAAAATCCATACTAATGTAGATAAATGTTGTTTTTCACACTAAGCAATGCTAGTTAGTGGTGAGGCCGAATAGTTTAAAAGCTATCACGATATGATCGACTGGGACGGAGCGCTTTAGATATATTTATTATAATGCAAACTGACGTTCTAAATTTAAATTTTAATAAAACTGAGTAACATTTAAATGAAAATCCGTCGAATGTAGCTGTAATAAATTAGCAACAGTATTTTGTATAAAACAAATTCAAATAAGTGTCAATCAATAACTCTTTATTTATGTTCTTATTAAATACATTCTTATCATTATTATGGTACAAAAATAGTCAAAAATTACAAACTAGATGTGTGATGTTTGGCTTAAATTTATAATACAGTCATTTTTTTAGTCCTCATTTATCTTTTAACTTCGTCTGTGATTTACCTGAAACAAAAATTGAAGTATGTTATTTTATTATTTCAAGCTATACAATTTTATTTAGTTTGCACCCTTACGTTGTGTCTAACCTTTATTGTCTTTACTGAATAAATACTATATTTGTAGTTTTTTTTTTAAAGTTATTCCACAAAAAAAGTATTAAACGCTATACTTATTTAGTTTTTATTTATTGTTAGTAATAAATTTGATTTGTTCACCAAAGTATTTTGTGGTGGGCATGAATGGACGGAATCCCCCATTATTACACTCATGCTCCTCAACTAATATTTTTCAGAAAAAACAAAACTTAAACTTCAAACAGTACCCTAACATAAAATATAATATAAATTAATATACGAAAGATTTAAAGCCCAAAACAAAAGAAGTCCACAAGGTCCATCCATTTTACGAAACAACTAGTAACTTTAGCCAGAATGATGTTTAAAACGCAAACAGACCGCGACTTGCCGGTTCTTATGATTTAAGCCCTCGTAAATTCCACTTTAACTACAACCCGCGTCTATCCGCATAAATTTTCAATAATCCCCATTATAATATTTACTCTCACTTCGGAATCCACTCTCTTAAAATCTGCAAATATAAATGGATTTCAGTTGGCAGTTTTGAATTGCAAATAATGCTGTTAATAAAATGCTTCGTAATCTTCGCGTGTTTTTAAAGAATACAGATAAACAGTGTTTGGTGTTCGTTATGTTTTATTGTTCTACAGTAATGAATGAATTTTAATTTTTGCATTAAAGGACCACTCGAGGAAATGACATATTTAATATTTTCTTACTCAGCACGCAATGTTTTAATATTTCAGTGGAAAGTGGTGAGCGGAGTGCCTTAACACCAGGCTCCCTCCGCCTACAGCGTTGAGCTGATATCAAATTGTAAATATAAATAAGTCGTAAAACTCATTAAAAAGACAATTTTTTATAATATATAAAGTTTTACATTTGAAAAGTAGGGCAATGATTTATATAGGTAAGTAAGTTACATTTAAGGGAAAACAAGGCGTGTTATTAAAAAAAATAGCTTGTAATTTGTTTATGTCAAGGTATTTTGAAGTACACACTTTTTAACACTGCCAAGTAGAGTAGTTAGTAGAGCAATTTATATGAAACCAGTTCTTCGAAGTTCGAAGAATTTAATTTCCAAAGACGGTGTTACGACGTCAATAATTATATTTATTTATCATTTAAATTTGTCATATGTTGTAATTTAATAATATTTTGCCGCTTTGTATTGTGTTTATTGTTATTGAATGACAATATCTTTATTATCAAATTGTAATCGTGTAGCTAAGAAGTGCTTGTCTGAAGTTTATGGGTTCATTTTAGCTCACAGAAATGTTTATATATGAAAAAAATATATATCCTTTTTTATCTATCATTTTTATGTTTTATTATATGAGACACAAATACAGAACAACGGAAGCTACTTACCAAAATATATCCTATACACTTGGTTGAAAGGCATCTCTATTGCCACCGTTGTCAGAATCGATACCACTAACACTACCGCCATTTCCGGAACATGGAACTGAAATAACATAGGTTATTATTAATTAAAACAGTACAGTACAGTACGTAATTTTATTAACACTTAAATAAGCGAAATTTGATTTGATTTTATTTTGAGATTTGAGAAACTTGTTTATTATGAGGTGTGAGGGTAGGTAGAGAAAACCTAGTGTTAAGACACTCCGTAACCCATTTTCCGCCGAATTGGGGAGGCATTGTGGGTTAAGTGGCGTAATTTAACGCCGCGCTTTGCATCGGCAGCAGCGCAGCGAAGAAATATTAAATATTCAATTTCAAGTGAGAATCGAACTCACCACCTGTCACACTTTGTGCCACCACGATTGGCCAGACTGTTTATTGTACAGCTTTACTATAATACTAAAAAAAATATCTATGATGATTTTTGTCTAATATTACTAATCCGAAGCTCCTTTTTATCTAAAAATACTACTTAAGTACATAACATTAAATACTTTTTTACATTTCTATGGCCCGCTCTCAAGTCTGAGAGCGATCTTGAGATGTCTGTCATAGAGGCCTTAGACTTTTCACCCACAATTTTCATTAGATGCTTTACATAATATAAAATTATAAATTAAGGTACTACGGAAGCCAAAGGGTTTCCGTGACAGCGTTTTAAGGTAACAAGGGTAAGACTTCTCCGCCATGACAATGACGTAGCTATAAATTCGACATAAGCTGTTTACGACTTAATTTCATACACCATTGTCTTTGATTCTTACAGGCATCTGTTCAGTTATTTTGATTGAAATAGATTTGTGTTACTATTAGGACAATTGATCTTTTTATTAGTAAGTCATATTAAAATTTTCAATAGTTATTAAAGTAAATATATTGTCATTAAAATATTGTTTAAAATACATAGAAATTTAAAATAAAATCAATACGTTATGATAACAACAAAATATTTGCTTTCTATACATGTATTAAATTTACTGAATTCTATAAAAAAAAAACAAAGCGAGGTGTCTCTTATATCTTCAAATTATTTGCAGCTTCGGCGTATTAAATATTTATGTTTTTGTTCTAATCTTATATAATACTAGTTTTTATCCACGACTTTGGCTTTGTCACGGCGTGGTTTAATGGAAATACCTAATAATACACTGTAGTTGCCCGCGTATTATATTAGTACTAGAATAATAACTTACAAGGAGTAGTGGATTGTAATGTTCAGAATGCCTCTGGATCCCGACGTTATAGAAGAATATTGGGAACTGGGTTAAATAAACACCGTATGCTATTTTATTGAAGAACTTGAACACTCGTGACTCGACGAATGCTGCTCCTAAATCTGAAACTAAAACTAATTATTTAGAGTGCTAGATGTTTATCCTACCTAGAGCTTATATATGATAACCTATTATTTCTTTATTTATATTAAGAGTCTGCAAAACAAGAATGAATTCTGGAAAGCATTGTGTGTTGAGTGGCGGGACTCAATGACACACTTGGTCTCGATACCAGAGTCAGGAATTGAAAATATGAAATATTTCATCCAGTGGGAATCGAACCTACAACTCTAACCACAACATTATTTATTTATTTATAAATTTTTATTAAGGAAACAAATAGAACATAAAATTCACAAACATTACACAATTTAAAATTATACATACTCCAATCAAGTTTCCACATAAAAAAACAGAATTGACAATAAAATAACACATGATCAAATTAAAATTTATCAGATAAAAGCACAACAGCATAAAATATACTATTAAAAATTTTAGATAAAATAATTCAATTAAATCAATTTAAAAATAAGAAAATGTATATTTTTTTTAATTAATTAATTTAAAAAAAAAAATCTCTGTCTATCGGCCTATTTCTTATTGCCTTATATTTGTAGAAAAGACACTTAGTTCTTGTGCTCTTTATGAATGTATAACTCACCAACATAATCATTGCATATACACCAATGCGCTATACACATGAACAGGCCCCACAATATGGGTGTGACCGCCGCGAACATAGCCGCGGGATAGTGCTCGTATTTGTACCCTTCTAGACCCATTTGATAAGGGCTCACTATGGTGTACGCGGCCAGCGCGAAACACAGCGTCCAAACGAGTTTAACTTGTGTCTGAGATATGAAAGAGAATTATAGAATTATTTTCATTTTTGACAGTTTCACGCTGTATCCCGCTTGAAGCAGGGTAGGCTGAAGTAGCCTAGTGTTAAGACACTTCACTCCTCATTGTCCACGAAAGCGATGTTTGTGAATTCGAATTCTGCTTGAATGTTTGGCCTTTTTAGACATTAATTGGAGTCTAAGACCGCGCTCTGTCATACTATAATAGAATAATGAAAATAATTTGCAGCCAAACATTTTTCATATCGTAAATCGCATTCAATTCCACAATTTCCGCCCAATTTCCGGGATATTCCACATTTTTGAGTGTCAACTCAACGCCGTGCTTTGCCTTATTACCAGAGCGTCATCAACCCTAATGGTCATCGAACCCAAGACCACCGTGTGAATAAGCAGACGCTGCGCCACGGTTATCTCCTGAATATAACTTGCTTAATACCTGATTGAGATTAATGCGTAACTTCTTAGATTTCATGAAATACGCCATCATAACGCCGATAAGGTAAATAGTGGCGCGATGAGTTGGCAGTATATAGGAATATCGAGCTGCGTCCAATAACTTCTGAACTCTAAAACAATGGATATTATATATAAATAAATATATTGTTTTACTTTTGCTTAGTAAATGAAAAAATTGAGACAATTGTATAATTTTTAGGGTTCCGCAACTACGAAAAAGATAAAAACGGAACCCTTATCGGATCACTTTGCTGTTCGTCTGTCCGTCTGCCAAGACCATTTATCTCGAGGTTGCGTGTGGGGGTATCAAGTTGAAATTAATAAAATATATATTCAAAATATATATTTAAACAAATATTCAGATCAATGGTCTTTTGAATCCTAGAAAAAATAAACCTTCTACGAGCTAATGCATTTACGCATCAATATTTTTCTGCGTTATAAAAACAAAAAAAAATTCAAACATGTATTTGTATAAGTGAGTGAATGCAAATGAGTGAGTGAGTGTGTGAGTCTAAATGAGTGCACATGCTCGCGAACTTAAGTTTGCTTTTATAAGTTGTATTTCTCGTTGACCTTTTATACAATCCTTAAATTAGTACGAAAGCCCGGATTGGCGAGACCGATTCGCACTTAACAGAATTTTTATTTTGTATTTTTGTACCGAAAATAATACAATAATATTAGTGAATGTGATGTAACAGTAGTTCGTTAAAATTCTGTATACAAAAAAAAATCTTGCCCGGTTAAGTAGCGTTGCTTAAAAGGGCTTAACCTTTGTAACAAGAATGTTTTGTGTCACTTTTATGATTTTCGGGTTGAGAAAAACAACATGAAAATTTTACATTGTATGACGAAATAAAATATTTTTTACCGGCAGTATTTATATTTACTTAAATAAAAAAAAAGAATGATTACAGAAGATAATATAAAATTAAGCTGAAATAAGCAATAGTAGAATTTGGTTCATTAATTTTTCAATTTGAGTTGAGTTAGAACGAATCTAACGAAACGTCACTCTGTTACTCTATTGTCTATATGTTACTTGTTATTGTTTTTATTTACAGTTGTAGCTGTAGTAGCTTCACATTTTATCCCGTTTATATCAGGGTAGATGAAGGAAACCTAGTGTTAAGATAGTGGAAATGAAAATAATTCAGTCTCTCGAGTAGGAATCCAGCACGAACCATCACGCTTACTTAGTCAGCCTTAATGTCATTGCTGCGATGGCTTCAATTAATTATAATTAAATAGTTGTTTATTTATTTAGATATTTGCTTATTTTTATTTATTCTAAAATATTGATCAATTCAGTGTCAAAGACACAATGTCTGTAAACAATTTATGTTTTGGGAAGTAATTATTTTGGACAAGTATATCACCGCCCACGTCGTACCGTAGACGTGTGTAGGTCATGTTTACGTCATTTGCATTATATTAGATTATTAACTAATTCCTGTTCAATGTAATATTGGCATTCAATAAAGAAAATAGTTTATAGAAGGTGAATTGAGTTCTTTCTCACATAGCTGTCTCGACAGGTAACCTAGTGTTAATTTACTTTGTTTTCCACTTTCCGTCCGAATTAGTGAAATTGCGTGTTGAGTGACATAATTCAATCAACCATCGCGTTCATAGTCAGACGTAGATGTAGAGAATTGGATTGCTATTCTAAGAATGCTGCTACTCCATGAATCATATTTTTTGTAAAAGATTTTCAATTTCCTTTTCAACTCTTAGCGTTTTCAATGACGATAACAAACACAAATATTAAGCCATAGTCTCTTTAAATGGAGGGTAAAGAAAAACAAATTAAAAAAAAACATTGATACTATTTAGTTACTAGCACATTGAGTAATATAAGAATTGTTAAGTGATTATTTCTGTAAAGACGTTTAACTGAAGGCCAGTAGCCATAATTAATGCATCAAAAAATTAATGATTTGAATTTTTAAAGGTAAAATAGAAATGTGTAGGTCTTTTGTATATGAAGTACTGCGTATTATATAATCTGTTGATTTTTGCTAAAATCAATTATAACACATACTTATTTCTTACATATATTCAAATTTGAAATAAATGAATAGGTCTCAAATAAATGAAGGAGTAATTTCTTTCTACCAATGATGTAAAATGAGCAAGATTTTTCAATACAAAAGCCCAAATTTACAGTTTAAGATAAGATGGATGTGGAACAGTGTCTAAACACCAGGTTCCCTCTGCCTAGCCTGCTTGGTGTGGGATACAGCGTAAAGCTGATTTAATTTTTTTAATTATCCTTGTGGTATATCAAGTTCTAATTTAAGCGAAAATGTATTATCAATTAAAATTTACACTCTACCTAAAAGAAAATTTGTCAATATAAATACAGTATTTACTAATGAAAATAATGATAAAGAGCTTAAAGTACTTACGAAATTCCATAGTACACGAACATGCTAATGTCATACCAATATATCGCGAGGTATCTGAGGACGGTTGACGCGAAGGCTATACCTCCAATGAGGAAGAAGCCGAATTTCCTAAACTTCCAAAATATGAGCATCAGAGGTAACGTGGCCACGTATAGTTGCATATCCATTCCAAGCTGATGACTATGGGTTAAGCACTGAAATAAAATAAAGTACCTCGTTACCAGAGCCATTAAAAATAATAGTTAATTCCCCCGAGGGGGATCAAACCCACAACCGTCGCGTCGCGTATAGTGACTGTACCCCTATAGCCTGCGTTACCGGATCGCGAAAGATTATTAAGCAAAAGATACCATTTGTGAATAGACATCACTCATAAAGCACAATGATTTTTTTTATTATTAAAAAACAGCACTATAAATATTTTATAATATCTTCGTGGCGCAGGGGCACAGCCACACGTTGTTACCCGACGGTCGTCGATCTCCACTCGGGGGAATGAATATATAAATAATAAATTTATTAAAAAATATCGGCAGATTGTGGGGAATAGAGTGACACTGGGTTTTATCTGCCCACCCTGCTAGACGCGGGATACAGTGTGAAGTTGATTTATGTTATTTTTTTACATAATTAAGTTTAAATATCAAATTTTAAAAGAACACAACAACCACAACCTTGAACTGCTGTCGTAAATTATTTCTGATCAGACGGTCAAAAAGCATGGGCATATCGATTTTTGTTATATTGTAATAGAATTTTATGTTATATCTAAAAACATCTTTAACAAAAAAATAATTGTAGTGTTATAAAGTGACCAAAAAAAATATGTAAATTTTTAGTTTAGTGTAGTTTTAGTTGATGTAGGTATTTACACATTAAAAGAATCTTCACTTATCCGGACTTCAAAGGGAGGCCTAGGTAGGATTAATATTTCGAGGGAAGTGTATCTTCACGCCTATCTTCAAATTGCACAGGGAATTTTTCGCATAGACGATAAATAATCTCCTAAAATAATGTGAAATGAAATATTTAGGGTCAGGGGTCAGCTTGACCCAGCATACCCATGTAACGGCCTACCTTTTTTAAGTCTTGACTCCCACTGAGTGTTTACGTATAAAATATTATTTTGATCCCTTCTGTTAGTGAATTTTAATACTTTAATTTACTGCCAATATATTGTACTCGAAACTACATAGTTAAATAAATAGGTATTTAATTTTTGTATTAAAATTATATTATAGGTACATATTTTATTGATTTTGACAATTTGAGATAAAAAAATCAAACAGATGAAAAGTGGTTAATTTTGTAAACAAATTAAATTACATAAATAATTAAATGACTTGCAGTTATGCGGAAACGAGCTCACAAATTGTGCAAATTAAGGTGTTTGCCTGAAGCTAAATAGGCTTCAAGGGTAGTGAGTAGCGCTGTAGGTTACGTGTCTGGCATATTCTATTTCAATCTTAGTGGTTATTCATAAGTTTTCATTTGAAATTGAAATAATAAATGTTGTATTGAGAAACAATGTATACATTTGTGTGCATTTGAAAGTTGTATTGTCCACCTTAATCTACGTGTTTATTTTGATGTGGTCATATGAACTGTGGGGAACTAATTCTTTTTGTATTTATAAGGACTTAGTAATACTAAAAAAATTAAATCAGCTTCACGCTATATCCCAGGCACAGCAGGGTAGGCTGAGGGAACCTAGTGTTAAGACACTCCGTTCCTCATTTTCTACCGAATTCTGGAGGCATTGCGTGTTGAGTGGCAGAACTCAACGCCGCGCTTTGCCTCGACACCAGAACGAAGAAAATGAAAATATAAATTAAATTAAACATTTCATCTCCTCGAGTAGGGATCGAATCCACAACTAGTCGGTTGTAAAGTCACACTTCGTGCTGCTGCGCCATGACTGGCCTCACTAATAGTATTATATTTTTGTCATATTTATATATATGGATATTAAGGAGTAATTGTGTAAACGCTGCTTTTGTTTTGCAATAATTTTAGATGTTTGGATCATTTTGTGATATTTTTACAACTTACTGTGTTATTGTTAACGCAAATTCAAGTAATATCTAATTTAACTAATTTACTATTCTATTTTTTCTAACTAATTTACTATTTTATTTTGTTGTGCATTAATCAATTAGTATTCAAGTAGCTCGATATTCATCTGGCAGACGTAATTGGGTCGCGTCGACATTCACACAATGGATTCCAAAAACTACCAGCTCAGCAAAAACTACGTAACTCATTTATTAAGCGTGTGACGCCGGAGCCGACACGGTTATATAATGTCATGGGAACTACAGTGATGGTTCGAACTGTTATATCGGTTCAGATTATTGTTTATCCAGCCAGTTGTGGGTCCCCTTGAGAAAATGAATTATTTATTTATTTATATATTTTCATTTCTTCGCTCTGGTGTCGAGGTAAAGCGGGGTGTTGAGTTTCGCCGCTCAACTTCGCCTAGGTCTCTAGACTTCGGCCGTTATTGGGGAACGAAGTGTCTTAACATTAAGTTCCTTCTGCCTATTCTGTTGTGTGCGGGATACAGCGTGAAGTTGATTAAAATTATTTATCCAAGGATTTACGATATACAAGATTTTTGTCAGCAATTTGATCTGGAAGTATGAGAGAAATAAAAAAGAAAGAGTATAAGCTGCAAAAGCACCAGACGAAAGTACTGATAAGGATGAAGCGTGAAAAGGCAGAGAATGAAAGAGATGAAAGATTAACGAACAACTTCAAGGAAAACACGAAGCTTTTCTGGCGAGAAATTAGTGTTTCTCGAGATTGCTCGCTAACCTGTAGAATGAAAGAGGTGCTTTCAAAAGACGTTGAAATTCTAATAAAACAACCACACGTTTTGCAGCGATAGGCAGAATTTTACAAGGAGATGTATGAATGTGATGACACCTCAGTCTCAAGTTACAGCGAAACGCTGAGTCTTGATGTAGCTGATGGCGAAATCAGTGTAAAAGAAATT
>DVQM01001381.1:0-12243 GCA_018231645.1 Heliconius ricini | reverse complement strand
GCTTGTGTTCGTCAGATCATTTTATACGCTAAAATGTTCTTTTAAGCCCTTTAAAGCTATTTTAAGTTGTACGGACTCAATATATTAATGTTTTTAAGTCGTGGACTAGAAAACTGATTTTTAGTGCGTAGGACTGGGCCCAATTTACATTTAACTATAACTATAGAATTTAGATATCTACAGCTGACTACAGCTATCTATATGCATTTCCCAACTACATTTAGATATATTTTCTTTTTCATTAGATATCTTAATAAACTATAATTATCTATCCATGTGTAAATGTAACATCTTTGGAAAGTCAGCTTTTCTACGATTAAAGAACATATTTAACTTTGTGAATAATTAAAATAGACCTCGTGGAACTGTGGGACCGTTGTGGGTTTGACTTCCCACTCAGAGAAGTCAGATAAGACGTTGAGTTTCACCACTAAACATGCAATATTTCGAAAATTGTTAGGTGCATGAGGAACGGAGTGTCCTAACACTAAGTATTTCTCTACCTTTCTTATCATAACGTGAAGAAAAAAAAATTTTAACTTCCCACAGACCACTTCACGTTAGTTTTTATAATCATTGCGTGCTTCCCACCGCCACATGATGTCGCACTACAACGACCTTTGAACAATTTTACGATCAAATATCCATATGAAAATGAGGCGCTTAAAAAATGGCACAACGTATTATAATTCATTTGGAAACGTCAGAATGTCGACACGAATTCTTTCGTTCCATTTAATAACAATGTTTTATGTTAATGCCGAAAAGATTTCGTCGGTATTTATGTAGAGTAAATGTAGCACGCTACTTCAGGGAAGGCCTTCGCGCTGAGGGCCGGTGTGCGTCAAACTCTGAATTTTAGGAATTATAGTATAAGATATACCTACTTTATATTTGCTTAACGTAGATTTTTTCGTTCTGAACAAATGCTAAAAAACATTTTTGGCTCAATTTACAAGACAATTTGTGTTGAACATTGTGTTGAACTCAACGCCGCGCTTTGCTTTAGAGACACAACACCAGCAAGACTAAGGCCGATTTCCACTACAATGCGAACGTTAAACTGGCAATACATTGTCACCCGCGTTGGTGGAAATGTAAACCTATTTTACTATAAAGACTTACCCCCTTATCTCTCTTGAGCGGAGGATCTGACTTAAGATTGTACATAGCAATATATTTAGCTATTAATTAATGATCTATACTCTTCATACAACATACATGTAATAAGTTGTATGGGAGTGATATAACCTCTTGATGACATCTGAGCTACTTCCCATAATAGCCTGTCATGCTGGTAAATTACAAACAATAAGCTGCGGCACCCCACTCAAGTTGACATGTTCAGTTAATTTGCTTAACTTGGTTAGATTTGCATGTATTATAATATATCTATTTAGATCATGATATTGATGGTCGTATGCTGAATATAATATTAGGAGTATTTGCAATTTTGTATGTTGAAAATCGGCAAAAATCTCTTTAACCGACTGTGGAGAAGCCCAATAGTAGAGTTGTGGTTTTAGTTTATATTTCGTATATATGGATGTATATGTCCATTTGTTTGTTCCCTTGTAGCTGTAAAACCAGTGAACCAATTCTGATAAATGTTACGTCGTTGCATTTATCTAAATAAGATGGGGTTTTTATTCTTTTTATAGATGATTTGTTATCCACATGATTGATTTTCTTAGGCCGACGTGTACCTATGTGACTGTGTAAGTAAACAATAAAATCTAAGGAAGTAAAGTTAACCCACTCGGAACAATTGCTTGATCATGAAACTTGACAATCGAAGATGTAGCTTTTCTAGAGGGGACTCTGGTATCACGCTTGTGCCCCTGCGCCTCTAAAGATAAGGCTTTTATATCTATTATTAAATCCATACTAATATTACAAATTCGAAAGTAACTCTATCTCTCTATCTGTCTGTAACGCAATCACATCCAAACCGCTGATCTTATTACGATAAAATTAGAAGGTCGTTGGATGGACATAGGCTACTATTTTTGTCATATTTGTAATATTCTCGATATATACCTATATATTAAAATATCTTTCTATTTTATATGCAATTTCGTTGTGTTAATAAAGGTTCGCCCAAAATGCTTCCTAAACGCAAACGCCTGAAGAAAACCAAGGCGTACGCTGACTCAACTTTATGACACATAAAAAGTACATGAAAATTATTCGTTAATGTATATCATTATAATAATTACAAACAGATTCTTTTTTTTCCCTTACATGCATATGTCTACATATTATTCTTTGTATTTAACCTTTTTTTTTGTATTTCTCCTATTGAAAAAAAATCATAAATACATTTAATAAATATTCGTATAGTACAAGCGGGCGAAGCCGCGCGGATCCGCTAGTAATATTTTATAGCTAAAGTGCAATATAGCATCCAGCTCGACTGGTCTGGTCTGGATGATGGAGCAAAATTCGAATATATATTGATTTCAATTTAACTAGAAACTTATTTAGTGAAATATATTACATACATATATTTTCCTTGGATAATAAAAGCTAAAGCCTACTACTAAAGGAAATTGAAAAGATTGAGAGGCATTACGACACGTCTTGATCAATGTTTTTTTACATTGCACTATCTTAGTTGGATGTTTCTTTTTTATATAAAATTCGTGTTCAAATAATCGTAAGCAGGAAGGTTGCAAATTTGATTCCTATTCTTGAAAATGAAATGCTCACATTTCTCCGTTCTGACAACAAGACAAAGCGCGACTTTGAGTTTAGCCACATATATAATATATGTGAAATTGATAGAAATGGGGAAACGTAGTGTATCAACACTGTTCAATTTCAATCACAAGTTCCCTCTGCTTACCTTGATAGGCGGGAAAAAAGGTCCACTTTAACTGGAAAACGAAAGACTTCTTCTATTACCACAGTCATTCCTTTCAACCGATTGATTAGAATAACAATTTGAAATAGTGATTGAGAGAGCCGTTTGATCATATCTCATTATCTAGCTTTGCGTATTGGGTTAATGATATTGTATTCAATTCCCGTGCAATTGATTTTGATGTCTCGGGGGAACGATGGCTTGACAGCTTGTTAATAATATAGCGGGATTTTCTTTTGATAAGAAAATAGCTTCACGATTATTTTCTCATAGCGGGTAAGGCAGTGGGAACTGAGTGGTAGGATACTTCGTTTACCCCGCACCGCCTAACTTTTACCCAACTGCACGACACAAAGAAGAGTAATATGTTTATCACTCTATACATGTGTGTAACTATGTATGTATGTAAAAAAAAAAAGAATATTATAAAAAGAATAACTCGACTGTAATAATAAAAATAGTGCATCAGAATTAACAGATGGGAACTTTTCTTTAACCAACTTTTTTGTATTTTTTTGATTCAGATAATTTTAGACTATAAGAGATAGAATAAAGAAATTTAATTTTTATATTTGTGCGCCATTCAACACGCAATGCCTACGAAAATTCGGAGCGGAGTGTCTCAATATTTGGCTCCCTTTGTCCACCATGCTTTTTTTATGGAATAGACAAGGCAAACGAGCGTTCGGGTCACCCGATGGTAAGTTATTACCGCCGCCCATGACCCCGTGCAATACTAGAGGAGCTACAGGTGCGTTGCCTGCCTTTAAGGTGAGTTAGACGCCGGAGCCTTTCATTAACTTATGCGAAACGCAGTGGCATAAAGCCACTTCTTAACGCCGGTTTTAAATGCCAGGAGTGGACTCTACCACACGTACTTTAGTCGCCTCTTACGACACCACCAGTGCCAGGGTGGTCCTATTCCAGGCCGGGATCACACGGCACAAAACATGTGGGACACAACGTAAAGTCAAAAAACATTAAATATTCACATCACACTTACTAACTAACTAAACAAACCCATAATTCTTAGTCATTATCTATAATGAAATATTTATTTGCCATAAGCAAGAACTCTGGACTGAATGTCGAATGACATAAAACCTATGACGCCGTTCGAGGTCTCATTTAATATATAGTTTGCTAGTCGGTATGTCGTAATAGAGAACAATCGTATATTTCGGGGCATTCAATATATAATAATTACCTTTATATTAGTTTCGTTACTGTTGAAATATAAACCCAAAATCAATGATCATATTAATGAGAGAGAATTGAACCGATAGCCCTCAAAAATAAATACATCACAAAATCGATATTGTTATTTCTGTGGAAATTTCAGATTCAAAAGTGCTTGGAATGGAATAATTGAAAAAGAAATAACATTATTGAGGCCGGTCCACTTGAGGAAATGAAATATTAGATATTATCATTTCCTGGCTCTACTGACGTAGCAAAGCGCGCCGTTGAGTTTCGCCTCTCAAGGCTCCCAGAATCCGGAAAGCGGGGAAAAGAAATGTCTTAATATGTAACGTAATGTCTCCACTAGACACCTTCTGCATACAATACTATGTACGGGAAACAGCGTGAAGCTAAAAAAATGATTTAATTTTTATTTAATATCACAAAGCTGAAGAGTTGTATAGTTTGGTTGAACACGCTAATATAGGAATTACTGCTTCAAATTTAAAAAATATATATTTTTTAGATTCGTTTATCCAGAAACTTCCTCGATATAGGCTATATTACATCACACTAATGTAGCCCACTATACCAGCGGTCATAGAACTCTTCGTTATTTCCATTCACCATACAGACGAAGTCGCAGTAAAAATTTTATCTTATATAAAACCGCATCATTATCTATTTAGACGAAACTTACAAAATTCATACATCTCTAATATAAGCTGCTATAGTAATTAACGAAACAATGTGCTTAGAAATCTTATCTGGCATCAACAACGTCTTACCATTAAATTTAATAGTTTCTGCGAACGAAATTCTATTACATCAGACATTTTAAATTGAATTAATTTGTATGAAACTGGCGAAATTTTGTGATTTTGTTTGTATTTGACTTAAATGTTTTAGGTTCGAACATGTCCAATATATAGCATAACATATAGAATCTAGTATTGAGACACTCCGTTTTTCAATTTCTAGTAATTTTTGAGACATTGTGCATATCCTTACCAGTGCGTGAAAATAACAATAATTTAAATATAATAATTCCCTCGAATGAGAATCGAACCCACAATCGTCGTGTTAAATTTTTACATTGGTACAGTTGAAACGTATCTCTTGAATCGTATGCGACAGATAATTACTATAGCATTGGCTTTTGTATGAAATGCACAGAAAGAACGAGTTCATATATGAGTAAATCGTATTTCCATTTTATACTATCCATTCCAATTTGGACAAAATGCGGCTCTGAGTTCCGCCATTCAACTGTTGTTTTGTGAAATGTTTTTATCTAAAAATGTAGCTTTGGATCCTGATACCATGCAATGCCTCTAAATTAGTATAAAATATAGCTTCACGCTTTACTCCCGCAGTGAAAAAAAGTGAGTGGCGTAACTTAATGTCATGT
This sequence comes from Heliconius ricini, assembly GCA_018231645.1. Classification (NCBI taxonomy): domain Eukaryota; kingdom Metazoa; phylum Arthropoda; class Insecta; order Lepidoptera; family Nymphalidae; genus Heliconius; species Heliconius ricini. Next base: position 6,784 of record DVQM01001381.1, on the reverse strand, counting down.
TGTCTAACAAATCGAATAAATTGAAATATTGAAGTCAATGGTGGCGCAGTGGTACAAGCGCGCGACTGTAAGGGCCACAGGTCGTGGGCATGACCCCACTACAGGAATATATTTTCATTTCCTCTTTTTGGTAATGAGATAAGACGTGGCGTTAAATTCCGCCACTCAACACACCACGCCTCTATGATTCAGCGGAAAGTGGGAATTGAATTGAATAAAGATCGATGATGCTTGAAATAAGCCAACAGCAGGCTATTGTTACTGCTCTCCATCACTTTCGGGAGATGGATGCCGCAGGACTACGTGCGGTACAAACCGGTGCGGTACAAGCAGTGAGTTCCGTAACTCAAAAAAAATGTATAATATACCAATACCGCCGAATGAGCGTCGAACCTACAATAAGTCCTATATACTCAGATGCTGACCCATGGCACCATGACCTCCACAAATTACAATCATGTCATCCACATCAAATGCCATTACACTACAACAATAATCATATCTCAAAATAAAGTAAGCCGATGATCGAAGCTTCGAAACGGCTGGCCGATCAAAAAGATCTCTTAAAAGCTTCCGCTCTTAGACGTTACCGTAATTTACGGGAAATTGCGTTACGTTGGAGTTATTCTGGTATATTCTTTTAAAACAATAGTTAGGTAAGTTTTATATAAACTATTGTAGAGAGCACAAGCACGGGACTGTAGATATGCCGTGTTTGGAATCGATTCCCACTCGAGTGAATAAATTAATTTCATTTTGGCGTTCTAGATACAGGAGAAGGTTTGTGTGCAAAGTGTGTTTAACTTTGCCAGTCACCATTTCTTTAAAAATTAGGTGTATCACGCTGTATCCCTCATAAAAAGACGTAGGCATAAAGAACCTGATAAAATAAGACACAAAGCTTACCACGCACTGCGGAACTATCGAGACATTGTTCAGTGAGAAGCGAAATTCAACGCTGCACTTTGGCTTTGGCAAACACTGTTCGCTGCACCACTATAACCTATATCTAGTATTTCACTTCTTCAAAATAAATAGCCAGAAGTAATTTTACAATATCTTCTAAGATTTACCCACTTAGTACTAACAAATGGTTGACGAAGTCAAAGTGGTCTAATATATCACCCTCTTTTACCCATTTTTATATAAAATGTAACCAAGGGAATTCCAGCTAGCCTAGCTAATATTATAATAGAGAAATTATTTTTAAATTATTATTATTAAGGTCGTGCAGTGTAAGCGTGTGAACGTGGTGGTTGCAGGTTCGATTCACAATCGTGTGAAATATTTTGATTTCACCGCTTTAATTTTTTAAACTATTACGTAATTTTTTATTTAACAAACTCTACTTTCGTTACAGCAGCATTTCGTTTTTTCTTACATTTCAGCTAAGCTTTATTATGATTCTATGATCAGATGTTTCAGAATTCCTAACATGAAATGATTGACCTATACAAAGGTCAAAGGAAAATGCTCACACTCAACAGTTTTAGTTGTTAAGACAGTTTGCAAGATCAATTCTTAGATCCTGCCTAGGTTTTATAGCTATACAACAAAAGGAGAAAAGAAGAAGAGAAATTCGTCCTGTAGTTCCGTGGACGTACGTGCATATACAAAAATGAAAAAAAATCATGTTCAATGGAATATGAATAAAATAAAAAAAACGCATATTTTTCATTTTCTACTTCATGCATATAGTGGGGTAAGGTGTTAAGACACTCCGCTCTCCCTTTTGCCTCCAAATTTTGGACGCATTGAGTGAGTTGCGGAACTGACCATCGTGCTTTGACTCGACTCCAGAGCGAAGAAATGAAAATATTAAATATTTCATTTAATCGAGAGGGAATTGAACCTACAACCTGTCGCGTTTACAGTCACATGTTTGTACCCATGCTAATTTATAAGTGTTATATGAAAAAAAAAACAAAAAATCTTCCAACATCTACAATCTAAACTACACCAGAATACACCTGCAAAAAACAGTATTAATCATCTCCCTGTCGACCGATCGCCTTATCTAGCGTGACTACGTGAATTTTGTAGACAAAACCCTCTGTTCTATAAAATTGGTTTTTGTATTGCTGTTAATATTTTAAAGTGAAAGAAAAACGTGGTAAGTGGAGATAGAAAGAGTGTTAAAGAGAGCGGAGTGCTTAAACATTAGGCTCCCAGGTCTCAGTCCACCCTGCAATGGGCAGGATAATGTGTGAAGCTAAAAAAGAAGAAAAGTTCTTTGATCGACTCGGCGCACTGTAATAAAAAAAAAAATAAAATCAATTCATCTCTTTCAAAAAACCGTCTGTGCGACTCGCCTACCGAGGGTCCCGTACAAAATATAGGATTGTAGGACAAATGAAACAGCTTATAAATATAAGTTGTTTTGTTGAAATGAACTATAATTATTAGTTTTTATCTGTAATATATTTTTAATATGTTTAATATACGAGGCCAATAGTGGCGCAGTGGCACAAAGTGTGACTGTAAAACTGATTGGTTGTGGGCTCGATGCCCACTCGAGGAGATGAAATATTTAGTTAAACTTATAATTCCATTTCTTCGCTTTGGTCAGGGTAAAATGCAGCGTTAAGTTCTGCCACTCAACACGAAATGCCTCCAGAATTCGGCAGAAAGTGGGAAACGGAGTGGCATAATACTAGATTCTCCCTGCCTACCCTGCTGTGTGCGGGATACAGCATGAAGTTGATATTTAATATACATATAAATTACCACATTTCGATTGTTTTCTTTCATTTGCACTGCAAGTTCTCACTTCGTACCAAACCTTATAACTTGAAGAACCTTTAAGGTTTTAATTACAGACTTGTATAAAATTATATTTATTCAACTTGGAATCACGGTCGTTCAGTCAACAGGTGCAACTTACAGGAACATAACCTTCTAAGAAATTCTATCCATTAAAATAGACGAGTAATTGACGTTACTTACGACTCCGCTTGTCGGGTTTCTTAAGAGGAAAAGCAATTGGAAATATTCTATCTAAGCTACATATTATTGAAAATATTCTATTTTATTTATAATAAATATACTATATTTATATACATCAATACTTATAAGAAAATTAGAAAAAGCTACTTCAAGGTTAAAATAATTCATTCCCCATTTTGTATAATTGTATATTTCGAGACGTTACGGCGTACGGCGGAACGCCGCGTTTCGAAAAAACAGTGTCTTAACACTAGATTCCCTCACCATCTCTGTTATATCTGATGTAAATTTTAGATTGATACCTAAACGCAATCTTAAATAAAATAATTTTGACAGACGGACAGGCAGAGGACAACATGATCTTAAAAGGTTCCGTTTTTTTTCCTTTCGAGGTAAATAACCATAAAAATGGATTGAAATGGTATTAAATAAATCGTATTTTTTTTGGGAATTGATTTAATTATCATCCTTAATAGAAAAATGTTTAATTATTTCATATCTGTCACTATAAACTGTAATTGCGCGCAAACTGCAAACATAGTTTCTCCCATATAAATTCCGATTCCACAATAATAACACAATTTCCGGTTAAAACATAGTTTACACACAAATGCACAATTCCACAAATCACTATAAATCATTGAGAAATTACAAGCAGACAATTTCGCGTGAGAGGGTGTACTTACATTACACATACACACATACATACTTTAAATTGATACCACTTTTTTATTGTATTAAAATAGCCTTTATGTTGCTCCACAATCCCCTCTATCTTTAAGTGTTAGTCCCATAATAATAAAAAATCGGTATAACAAACTACTAACAATAGAAAAATACTACTAAACGTGGCCGATTTGCCACCTTTCATTCTGACAAAGCTTCCAGGTCAAGAAAGGAATATATCTCGTTCTACTTTACGCAATTTAACTTACGGCAAATACCTACGACTCGATTTCATTAATGAATTGTATGCGAGTCCAAGATCCCAGGGCCGCCAGACCTACGTCATTTTAGCAAAGCTGAAATTTTGCGGAATATTAGTCTAATATGTAGTTAAGACAGTATACATACTCACTTGAACGTGGCCCTTAACAACTTGAAAGTGGGGTCTTTTCAGAGGTAGCGCTTAATAAAGGTATATCTATGTCTGGGAAGATATACTATAAAGTAAGAAATACCATACAAATCGAAAAAATAATAAAATAACGCTTCAATGTAAGATGTTTAACGTGTTAGGCGTTTTCCAATAAATAGACAGACAGTAGATCTGGAATATGTTATAATTACTAAATAAACCCAGCTGAATTATAAGAAAACAAAAAACGTCCCGTAGCAAAAGTTGTTAAAGCGTACTGTAAATGCGATAGTTATGAATTCATATCAATTTGAGGAAATAATTAAAGAGGAAAGTTTAAATTTGGTAGCTAAAGTTTTGAGTAGCGTATAAGAATTTCGAAATAGCTTAACGATAACGTATGGCTTGATGAAGAGAGCGCTTGAATGGTTTCCAAGAGACGCGGGTGCGAATTCCGTTGAGTTCAGGTTTTTATACATTTTCTAAAAAAGTATTTTTCTTGTCTAAATTCTTTTCTTACAATACCTTTTACTAAAATGACAAGATGACTTTAGATATTAATATTCACGTCTGAACATTTGAGTGGGGGGAACGTTTCGTACTATTAGGTTAATCGTGTGGAAGATCAAATAAGATAGCACAAATTTTTCGGAAGTACGCCGACGATGTCTACCCTATTTTTTTTTTTTTTTAATTATAGAAAAGAACAATCAAAGAATTAGGTTATGCTGATTGTAATGTATTGAATTATTGAGAGAAAAAAAAATACTATGGAGCGAGATTGATGAGATGAGATAGGTACATAAAGATTGTCTTTACTTATATTTTTCACTATATTGTAATTTTGTAAACTTTTCCCTTACATTTTATGTTTATTATAATCGATTTATAAATAAAAAAACTACGGCAACATAAAATAATTTATCCGACAAAATTACTACAAAACAATTGTGTTATTGAAATTGTTTTTAAGATAAAATGTTTATTAGTACAAAACAAAAATTTTGGTGAAAAAATAAATAATTGTACGGTTTAAGCAGGCGAAGCCGCGAGCTAGTCGCTAGTATAAAATATAAGCACCAAATAGAGTAAAATTTTAATATACGGACAGATACTTTTCTACTATATCATATATTATATACTACATGCGTTTATATAGCTACGTATATACCTTACCTACATATTCACTAAACTAACATCGCGTGTGTAGAAACCGTTGAAAATGCACATTCACAAATAATGAGATGTAATAATACCTTTGTAATTCTACAGCACAAATAACGTGCTATTTACAAAAAGCTAAGAATATTTTTGGGAAAATAACAGTATTCGTGTGAAAATAGATATTTAGTAGGATAAGAAATTTTAGTCTAAGCTTGAAAAAAAACTTAAGTGAAAAAGTAAATCCTAGTTGTAAGTGTATTATATATGGTGCTAGGTTTAACGTCCCTCTCCCCATTTTTATTTAAATTTAGCATTTTTTCGAATAAGTCAAATCTATAAAAGACGCTCGTAGCTAAGACAGTGGCGTTGCGGGCGAAGCTCGCGCCCGGTGCAAAATATCTTTTCAGCGCCCCCAGACGAACATCATATAATTATATATATAAAATGCATTCCCAATTTAATATATTTAAATAGTTTTGCAGACGTTTTAGCGCCCCTTTGTATGTAGCGCCCGGGGCGTGATGCACACCCTTGCCCCCCCTTACTACTCCACTGACCTGAGACTTACGGTTCTATTATTTTTTTCAGCTTCAAACTGATCCCAAACGCAATAAAGTTAGGGAACCTGGTAACTTAGTGTTTAGACACTCAGTTCCCATTAAAAGACTTTATTTTACTAGTGACCAAGGACAACTGCAAAGTGTTCGGAAGTGAAAAAAGAAGTGGGTTTCCAAAAATGTAGAATACTAAATATACGCGATTAATCACATCTTTACGTCCATTTACCAAATACTATCTTACAAGTAGGTATTTATACTTTTTGCTATCGTTATGGTTAAAAATTTTATAGGTTGATATGATTATAAAAAAATAATTGTATGTCTGTCGTAGAAAGTATAAATAATAACAATGCGATAGCTAAGAATTCGAATCCACATTTCGAATAAAAGAATTCTCGTTTTCCCGTTTTCCCATGTTGCATTACACTTACACTCTATAATAATTTAACGAAAATTGACACTAACTCCTTCCGTACATATGTAGCGCGTAAAATAGTTCCCAAGAGAGAATTCTATATGGCCAGGCAATAATTTTCACCGATGTCCGCATATGTGATTTTGGCTTTTCAACTAAAACGCACATTGCTGTTTAGGTACTAATATGACGATGAAAGTCACCGTGAAATGACTGATCGAGTAGTGAATACTAGATATAGTATTGCTTTTTTTTCTATACACATAGCAGTTTCAGCCAATACAATGAAACAGTTTTATTTATCATAGCTGCTGTGAAATTTCCTCTTAAATACAAATCGATTGATATAAAACACACATTAAATAATGTATTTAAATTGGTTGAGCCGCCTCTTAGATTAGCGTGAACAAACGCACAACAAACACACAAAAAATGTAAAAAACGTTGTTTTGAGTTCTATTTCATCATACCTTCAATAACAATACTCAACGAACTGATATATTTTTTAAGTACAGACACCGATCAGTTACGATTTTATCATAGTAATTATTATTTAAGCATCTTTTCTTATAAATACTCCTTAGTGGGTCTTTAGACCTTTCACCGATATATAATAAGACA
>DVQM01001380.1:0-12245 GCA_018231645.1 Heliconius ricini | reverse complement strand
TATATATATATATATATATATATTTATATAACGATTATATATATATGGCTATTTCTATCACTACGTTACCTAACTAATTGGTTATCAGCAAAATTTTCTGTCTATGAGACCAGCGTCACCAAAGATGTAAGTAAACTAACGTCACCAATGGCGGGTTAATCGGATTTTTTATTTGGCAATATAAACAGTGGTTTTTTTTTATTTCAACTTTAAATTTTCACGTGTTATATATGTATTCGTGTGTTATAAATTGTTTGCTTCGCGGATTAAGCTCCGTGTAGTGTTGACATTTTGAGATAAAACAAAGGCGAGGTTCGTATGCAAATTATCTTTATTTGTTTGTATTCAAGACACGTCCCTCAGTGAATCTAGTTAGGTATGGCGATTATAGAATGGCGTCGCTTTTTAATATAATTTTAGTAGTCTTTTAAATGGAGTACGGATATTCTTGTTTTCATTTTACCAAATATTTTTTTTAACATTACATTAACAATATTTATCAAATATTACATATAATAGATGTATAGGCTCTTCTTCACTTTCTTTAATATTAAAATAGTATTTTATATTTTTAAATATAAAAAAAGTTTTTAATGTAATTAAATAAAGTTTATGGTTGAACAAGGGTGAAACAAAAATTTACGGAATGGAAAATAGAGATTTATATTAAAAAAATGATTATTTTTTAATTCAGTTGTTTTTTTAAAATATGACGATTATAATATGTTTTTTTGAGCTTCACGCTGTATCCCACAACATAACAGGCAAGATAGGCAGGGAGAATCTAATGTCAAGAAACTCTGTTCCCCACTTTCCGCCGAATTCTGGAGGCATTGCGTATTTTTGACTACTTTGTCAGTGGTGGTACTCAACGTCGCGCTTTGCCTCGACACAAGAGCCACTAGAAAAAATGAATATATAAATTTAAATATGTAACTTTTATTTCATTAATATATTACTTTTCCTATATCGTAAAAGTCACTTTTATATCAAATCAAAGTCACATAATTTTTTTTAAGTAAAACTTATAGTATGAAAATAAAAATGAAATATTTATATACAAATTTTACATTTATGCTTATTAATTAGGTTTAAGAATATAAAAATTGTTTTCTACTAAATTAGCTTATAATATAATATTATAATATGTACATACATGTTTTCGGCTAGAGAAATGGTACTCCAAAGAACCTAATTACAACAATTAGTACTAAAAACGAATATACTCATTTTACGTTATGAGCTCGTTATAGCTCATATAAAGATATCGAGTTTTAAGACCCCTCAGTGTATCACACCGGCTATCACTATCTTAATGAACGCAGCAGTCACACCGCATATCATCACACGTTCTCTTGGGAGACATTTCTATGTGATATATTCGTTTCTTGAAATTATTAGGTTTATTTACGATCTAATTACAGTATCTCTGACATTTTTGTCGTTAATGACCTCCGTGGTTTAGTTTTATCTTTTATTAGCAACCTGCTCGCGGCTTCAAACGCTTAGCACCCTTGGGTACAGTCGTAGTAGACACTGCACACACAATGGATTTCGACAATAACACTTTACTATTCATCAGATTTATAGATTGACAGAAAATATAAAAGCAATTTTTTAAACGAAGAAATCCTGCGTAGCAGGTTTTTTAAGTACTCGTATATCACACACACGATTTAAATATAGTATGATGGCTTGATGCACAAAATCAAAAAGTTAATGTCCGAAAAATATGCTTGAAATAATATGCTCCAAAATGATCAGTCAAAGACCTACTATTGTCTAAAGTTAAAATGAAATAGATTCACCAAGACAAATAAAAAAAGTACTATACCAATTGCACAAAAACTCATGCTTGCTTTGTACAACTAACTCAAGTAATTATATAATAACAGCAGGTTTTTTTTACATTACACTATGCCTATTTATGCCAACAAAATTATTAAATCAAACTCAACATAAAGGAAATTGGAATGCATTTATACAACATTTAGTTAGAGTAACTAACTTTGAACATTAAGTAAAAGTTGAACTATTCAGTTCAAGTATAAACCTCTCTAGATCTACTAAAAGCTCATTATAATATGTTGGTTACCTCTAGTGTTAGCAAAATTCTAAGTACATAATATGCCGAAAGGTACCTGTGAGATTGCCAACTTTGATCGTGAACTGAAAGTTTTAATGAAGATGTGTTACTGAGAGATGCGCTAAAGCGTAGGTAGCGGACTCTATTTTCGTGTTGAACAAAGTTTCGTTATGCTTTATAATATAAGTAGCTTATAAACATCTTTTATATGAGACTGAGTCCGCTTTTAGCCCTTTCCCGTTTCACGCAGTATCCCACATACAGCAGGGTAGGCAGAGGGAACCTGGGAACTTATTATGAAGAAATTCCGTTCCTATTAAGACACTTCTGTTTCCCACTGCCCTTAGAATTCTGGAGGCATGGAGTGGCGAAACTCAACGTCGCGTCGCCTTGTCACCAGAGTGAAAAATAAAAAAAACAACAATTTAATTTCCTCGAACGGGAATCGGACCCATGTGTCGTGTTTACACAGTCCCAAGCTTGTGCCCCTGTCCGTGACGGGCCTAAAATAGTAATACTGGCCTAAAATAGACAAGACACATTTTTTATGCGGAAAGTAACTCTGATCACAAGTACAGTGGGTTACATCGAAACAATAAACGTAATATGATATAGCAATTGACCAGATTAAAATCAACAATTTTACAATTAGATCTATCAGTTCGTTTGGAGGAACAATAGTTCCTGATTAGAGTCAAATGAAACGAACTTTTCAGCTTTAAAAATGACTGTAAATGACTGTAATGTATTGTACTGAATTGAGAGGATTTTTAAAAACAAAATTATGTTGCTATTTTCATCCTTTCTTTGCTACGGTAAGAAGATAATAAAGTTGACTTCCGCTACTCAACATGCAATGGCTCGAAATTTGGGCGTAAAGTGCAATGTATTATGACACACACCCCTTTAACATAAAACATGAATATTTTAACAAATAGTTTGTTATATCTAATTTTCTACATTTTTATTTGTATGTAGGCTTAGTTTTAAGGTCAGTTTTTTTTAATATTCACATAAATGACGCGCGTTATATAAAAAAATAAACAAAATAAAAAAATATATATTTCTATAAAAAATCCTTCAATCAAACCCACAGGTACTAAAATATTATTCTAAAAATTAATGTCGCATCACGAATTCTATCCTTATATTAAAACTTTGACGTTTCTCTGAAGATAGCTCTATGAACTTTTGTGCTTTATAACAAAGCTTTTCATTTCCTGAATTATTATTCAAATGTCTTCGTTCGTGAGCTTTAAAACGAGTAATGCCCAAAAAATCTTAGATTCTTTTGGATTAGTGACTTTACAATTTTATTATCTTTTTATGTCCGGTGAAAGGCAAAAAATTGAATTATTATAAATTGGTAATGTCTGTCTGTCCGTCCGTAGCTACTTTATTTTGAAAATATTTAGACTACAGGAATTTAGTAGCTAAAAGAATTCTGTGAATCGCTATATTATATTAAAATATATAATTTCTTTTATCTATGCTAATTCAATGTTCTATTCCGCTTATGTACATTTTTTATTTTAATGTATTCCTCTTTTTGTTCATTCATTTGCGGCAATTGTAATTATTTAAATAAAAAATAATAATAATAATCTAGCGATAGATAGACCTTAACACAGGAAAATCTTTATTTTAATTATTGAACTTTATTGATAACATAATATTCAACATTGCGTAAAGTACAACTTTATTAATTAAAAATCCTTCAGTCCATTATACTATCTATGTATATTCAAAATTTTCCGAAATATAGTGTACTTGTACTTTGCTCACTTTTTTATTCTATTTTGAAATATCTACATTGTTCTCATTGAGTTATTCAACGTCTTAGTGCTTGTATGAGATTTTTTTAAATTTAAAAAAAATATATTATAATTTGGATTTATCTTTTTGAAAAACATTTAAAGCAATTCAATGTCACCGAAAGTAGATCAAACATAACATAAACATTATCTGGCTTTGCTTTGCTTACAACACGTCAAATCTTCAATCGTGCCGAAGCAAAACAACAAATTGAATAGCAGACTGCAGAATAGCGCGCAGTTAGTCCTCTCTTTTTATGGAAAATACAAGGCAAACAAGTGTACTGTTCACCGGATGGTAGGTGATCACCACCACCTACGACCTCGTGCTAGAACCCAAAAGAGCTACAGGAGCTTTGCCGGCTTCTGAAGTGAAGATAAACACTCTTTTTGACGGTACCTAAGCTATGTCGTGGAAGTACGTTCCTACAAAACGGTGCAATAGTGGAGTACTACATATACAGATGGTGCAGATGATATTTGAGTTTATGATGTACTGTGCGGTTGGAAATTGCGGCGGCAAATGTCAACAACACAAAAACAACAGCATTTTGGCGGAACTAATCTTCAGGCACCGAGCTCGTGCTTCGCTGATTGGTCGGCGGTGTTGTTTCTCAGTTATCTGTAGTCGAGTTCTAGGCAAAGGAAGCGCCTAGGAAATCAGCTTTCTCTTTCGCCTTATGAACCAAGATATATTTTCCTGTGCGTAATGGAGGGAGCGAAGACTGGCTGAAGTAGCCAAGTGCATTTGAAAGGGCTCAAAACTGATAAGTTCCGGACGAATAATTATCAAGCTTCTCATCGATTTTGGCGATATACTCGAACATTGCTCTGGCAATTTGCCATTTATAGTACATAAAGGTTTGGTGTTATATTTCCACATTGAGGCTTTCCCTTTGGATTCTTAGTGACCAGTGTCAGATGTGAGAGCCTAGATTTGATAGCCCTTCCTTAGCAGTCGGGAAAAATAATGGTGAGTACTATTGCAGTCGACGTAGTCAGAATATTTTCGTATAGTCTCAGTTTCAAATTCGGATGTTTCTAAAAGATAAAAGAATCTATAGAATCGAGTGCATAATATGCCATATTTACGGCATTTAGTTATATAGGATAATAAGTGATATTAGTCCGTACCAGAAAATAAACTATTAAAAATAAATCGACTATAAATATCATCAAAATAAAATCACTACATTGTTTTTATTTTCTCTCTCTATTTCTCTCTTTACCTATCTATGAGAGTTTATTGCGAAATGAAATCAACAGATGATGCTTAATAGTAGGGCTTCCAATCTCGGTATACCCAGATCTTGCTATTGCGGGATTTTGCATCATGATCCAGTGAGTTGCCGGAATAAGCGGGCGGTATTCACGGGATTTGCGGGACTGAAAAGAAGTATAAATAGGAACTCTCAGGACTGTGATAATAGTCAATAAAGAGTTTTAATAATAATACGATTTTCTAGACGTGGAATCTCCCAAATACTGGGATTCCGCGGGATTGAAAATTCCGCTATACGGAGATGAATTCTGATTGCGTGATTGGAAGCCCTAGTATTAAGCATCATCTAGTCATTTGAATTCGCAATAAACTTGATATTTAGTTAAGTAAATTTCAACCAACCCGAAACTTGCTACAAAATTATACAATAACTGATTCAAAGCAACCTGAGACCTGACTGAGTTTAGCTTTGCACTTTAATTTCTTAACAAAGTAACACAAATTGTATTACAACTACAACACGCAAACATATTATTATGTAGAGTGCAGAAAACAATAATTAATAATTTTAATTATTTCCTTAAGACTGCTTTTTACTTTAATAAGTGAAACTTTAAATATAATTCTTATATATAATAAGATAGTAGTATTTATTTACAGAACATCACTTAATTTAAATATAAAATAAATTATTGAGGTCGTCAAGAATTCGTCGGAAAGTGGGGAAGAGTCTTAATGGGAACGAAGTGTTTGTGTGTGAATTTGGTTCCAAAGTTCCCTCTGCCTACCCTGATGTATACAAAATACAGCGTCAAGCTAAAAAAAGGCAAGTTATTGGATAAAGTTACTGAAGATATATAAAGGTAGTATAAAGTGTTCATCTTGTTCACATAAAAAAGGAAATAAAGATTTTAAACATTTTTAAAGTCTTATACTACACTTAGGAAAGAAAAATACTTATTTAGAAAACGTATAGAAATTTATAAAAATCTCGCTTTTCTAAATAAGTCAAATTTATATAGTTTTATTCAAAATAAGAGGTTACAAGCTTCGCTTTTTGAACGTCAAATAGTTTACCACCAGTTCACTAAAGTTAATGTCTCAGACCTGAGAAGAATTGGCACAAGAAACTCAGCGGGACCTAATTTTTTTAAAATTAATTTTTAACAAATACGTATTTAATTATCTGTGACAATGATAACTTTGAAACAGACTGGAGCGAGTATTTTATTTTCAAGGCGTGTTATCGTTTACAAAATCATTAATTTGGTAATAAATAACTTCTAACACACAAACGTCTTTTCCCATTTTTTTTAAATCGTGATATAGAAAATTCTCTGATGTTTTCTGGGATACTATCGTAAAAGAGTACACATTGTCCCATAAGAGAATTACGGATTCGATGCATCCAAGTTACAGGTGCACCAAGAGTATGCCTATTTCTAGTGTATAATATTATAAAAATCACCAATTTTAATAAAATGGTAAAATTATTAATGTTTTTCTTAACATACAACCTTTCTTAAAATTTTTAACAACACTATATTTTCAAAAATATATTGAGAGGCAACTGTCAATATATTAATTTCTTTAAACTTTTGGCTTAAGGAGTTTTTAGGATCAATAAGTTATAGATTGTATGAATGGCTCGCTTCTGCAGGACAAATATTGGTTATGTAATAAGTAAATATAAAGATTCCTAGCTTTTGTTGGCAAACTCTAAACGAGCTTACCTTACTTTAACTAAAGTAGTTGCGTTCTCAATAGATATTTTTCAGCCTTTCAGCCACAATGAAATGGAATAAAAATACTCTTGCCTCTCTATTTATTTTTTCGCACAATATTATTTTTTTTGATTTGCATAAATAGGTTTCATAGGTTTTAAATTATAAAAACATTTTTTTTATTTTCCCTAGTCTAAAATATCACGAGGTTAACTTCTGCCGCTCACTGCGCAATATCTCCAAAAGTTGAATAAAAGCTTAAAACAAAACATCTCAACACAAGGTTCCCTGCTCTTGTAGGTACCTTGTAGGAGTGCAGTTAGGGGTATAGTTAAACGAAAATTACTTTATTATAAAGTAATTGGATTGGAACATTTTCAAAACAAGAGTTCTATTGAAATCTTTGGAGATTTCAATAGAACTATATAATATATGTTTTTTTTAGTAGATAAATAGTGAGATACTGAATGAAATATGTTTCTTCTATCTTCTATTATCTACTTACGCTGACGACTCGCAGATGAAATCAAGTTATTCACGTAGAATAACAAACTTTTAAATTCAACTTTAAAAATAGCAAATTTCTGTGATAGCCTTTACATCTAGATATATCTGCGTAGTATACGAAGCGTATTTCCATCTCGAACTCGTATAAAATCTAACGATTCTAGATAAAGTTTTATTTGAATAATTCTGTGTTCTAAAAGTCCATATTTTACAATTCATTTTCTTGTTTACATGTCAAAGTCCGTACAATTTCAAACCACTGCCGAGCTTTTAGTACATTTGCTGTCGATGAATCTGTTTGTTCTGGGTAATGGTACAACAAATTTGTGGGAAGTGTTTAAGTTAACAATCTTGTAAAATTTACTTAAAAACTAGAATCTTAGACTGTCTGACTATAAACGTGGTACTTGTGGTTCCATTCCTTTCTCGAGAAATAAATTATATTCATTACCTCGTTTTGTTAGAACAACACGCTATCGTTGAAATATGCGTAAATATTAAAAAGGACAAAGAAGACACGTAGTTCTTAAATTATTATTCTTCACTTATAATATTTCATGAAATATAAATAGAGGTAAACAATAAAATTTATATACATTTTGACGTAATTTATTTATTTACCTATACACTATTGACGAACATAATATAAAAGGACTTATTTAAAAAATGTATAAAAATTTGAACAGACTCGAACCCACGCCTCCTGAAAACTGACCTGGTCGGTCGGTCGCTACGTTCAAATTTTTATACGTTTTCTAAAAACGTATTTTTCTTTCCTAAATGTGGATTAACACTTTAAAAATGTTAAAAATATAAAAGGACTACTATTTTAAATAAGGAAAAAGAGGAGTCAATTTATCCATTTTTTCAAAAAACCGACACAAATATATATTATTTCAAATGTTCTCTTTGATAAATGAAACTAATTCACATACTCTTTATTCGTTCTTAACAATTTATATAGAACCTAATGACAAATTATTTTGTTCATTATTTTCTACCTGATAAAACTTTCTAAGGCGAAACAAAACAATATAGTTAATATTTTTAAGTGTTATTCCATCGTTTCTTTCTTCGCCTATAAAATTCCACTACGTTCAATTTTTATACATTTTTGTAAAATCTTTATCTGTCTTTATTGAAATTTATGTAAATTTAAGATAAAAACCTAATATTTAAATAAAAAGGTTCTCCAGATGCGACAACTAATAAATTAAAAATGAACTTCACTTTGTATCCCACAAACAGTAAGTTAGGTAGAGAGCACATAGTGTTAAGACAGTCCGTTCCCCATATTTCACTGAATTTGACACCAGACCGAAGAAATTACAATATAAATTTAAATAAATACTTGCTTTACCTCACAACCTGTTGCGTTTACAGTCTCACACTCGTAGACCTACGCCAAATCTGGCCAACAACGGTTATCTAATAAATAAATACAACAATAAAATAAGTATATGCTACACGTTGTAAAAAAATATAAGCAATAGCATTTTAAAACAGTAGAAAAGATCCCTCTCTTGAATCCTAACCAGCGTTGGCATGCAGAAGCCGTCAAGTCAGGAGATAACATGATGACTTGAGACAGACAGCAGGACCTTCCTGGAATAAAGTGGTGAGGGACAGGATCCAATGGAAGAAATTCCGTGTACATTTTACCATAGACCTCCTGACTATGCGAAAATGCATACCGAAGTTAGGGATTTCTTGTAGCCTTGAACTTTCTTGATATTGTCCTTATTTAAAAAAAAAAGGACAATTTATTCCTCGTGCGTCTGTTTTTTTATGTGAAATAAAAAAGTATTTTTACAGTCTTAAGTATGAGAATAACGCTTTAAAATAGCAATTGAGCTGCTACGCAATGGCATATTATTATAATGAAGGAGACGAGGAAACCCCAGCAATTTTTGAACGAGAATTCTCTACACGACAAAGGCACAAAAATGCTTGGTGAAAATCTTTTATTATATTAATAGGTTGTACATATAAACCTTCTTTCTTTCTTTTTGTAAAAGGTGCATATAGTCTACATACATATAATATAATTATAACGGATCACTCGCTCACTGTAAATTGATGATATATGAGAAAATCTGTTACTGTCGTAATCTATATCTTCAACACGTAAGTAAAAACTCAGAACAAAGATTTTTTAAATTTTATCTCAGGAACGACTTGACCACCCCGATAGGGATAAAGCGTGAAGCTAAAAGTTAACGACTTGAACAACTGAAACGCAGTTTTCCCTATCACATTCGCCAACTTCAATTAACATTGAGTATTTCCTATATTTTAGTCGGTTTACAAATAAAAGAGTTATATCAATGTGTTCGACTAAATTACAACAAAATTGAACTTTAGTTTTCAATGTATAAATATTATCTTTTAAATGTTAATGTTTTAGGACACGAAGGACAGATTAGCAATAAAATAATTGGGTAGTTTAAGCGGACTAGGACCCAAGCGTGTTGCAAATATAAAATAAAACAAAAAATAAATGTTTCTGCATGTCGTATCTCTGAAACTACTAAATAGGTTAAAATATATATTTTCAAATTATAAGTTATTAAACTAAGGTAACTTAATTTTAAGGACTAAAATACCGCATCTGGACCCAGAATAGAACAGTTCAACTGCAAAACATTAAACAATGACTCTTTAGCAAAAGTTGTTCATCTTGATGACCATTTACTGATGACGTATAAAAATATCGTGTTTTGTTGAAAATTGGAGAATAGAATATCTTGAGTGACTTCATAAAATTGGAAGTAAAGCAAAAGGGCATTAAGTAGAGTAAGAAACCAATCTAGGAAGAAATCTAATAAGTTCCATCTGAGCGATGTTCACTTTGTAATTAAAATCGAGTAGTTCGGACTACAGCGCTCACCTTATCAAATGAAGTTTTTTGTGTAACTTACCAATTGTAATTAAAGTTTTATGAAAAGATTAAAGAATATTCCCGTTTAATTTCAAAATCAAAGTAATGAATTTATTTTTAATGTAAAGCTTTCCCTAAGTGAAAATTGAACCTTTAACACTACAACAGTGAATTGGGTCCTCTAAAATTCATTTCAGTTTCCATTTCAAAAATGGTATAATATAAATTTTATTCAAACAGACCGTTCACATAATGGTTTTTATTTAGTTTTATCGTAAGACCGTAACATAAACGTGTATTTACTTTTAGTGAAAGGGAAAACTAGTATTTATCTTTTTTAACTTGATGCTTTTTGGTTTTTTTAACTTGAATGGGTTACCATAATTAGCAGGATAGAAAGAGAGAACCTAATAACAAGACACTCTATAGCAAAATTCGAGGCGTTCCGTGTCTCGATCGAGAAAAATTATGTTAAGTAAAGTTAAATCTACTAAGCATTTGTACGCAGACTGCTCTTTTGGTCCAACAATAACGTATTCACCCTTTCAAATATTACAGGAGAAAAATCAAAATTAGTTAAGGCTTTCCGTGTACAGTGACAAATGCAACTTTTTTATATAAAAGTGCAATTACGTTATCACTCCAAACAAGCAACATACTAATATTAGATTTTTTGCAATTTTCATATAAGTAAGATAATTGAGAAAAAAATTATTTCAAATTATACAAGAATGAAATCTCAAACTTCAAAAAGATTAAGGATACAGTGCTAAATTGAGGAGGTATCAACCAGAAATAATGATTTCCAACAAAAAGGGACCTTGAATTATATTAGCCAAGATAATGGAAATTATCGTAGCGGTTGGCGCTTACAGGATTAGTTCTACCAAATATCAAGCGTCCTCGTGGAAGCGCCAATCTGAAAAACAAGATTAAATTTCAATTTCAATACAGGAGTTTCATATAATTTTCTTCATAAAGTAACAATATAATGTCGTAATTTTTTACTTTGGCTTATATACAATTAAGGTAAATATAAAATCAATAATGGAACTATTTAAACCGGATTAATCGGAT
Source organism: Heliconius ricini (assembly GCA_018231645.1). Lineage (NCBI taxonomy): Eukaryota > Metazoa > Arthropoda > Insecta > Lepidoptera > Nymphalidae > Heliconius > Heliconius ricini. The sequence continues at coordinate 934 of DVQM01001380.1, read as the reverse complement.
ATATTATTAACATGGAAATCCGACTTTTCGAACACTTGCAGTAGTCCGTGGTCACGGGTAGACTGATATACTAAATAACATTAAATATACCCGATGAATCCGGTTAAAATAGTTTTATTTAAAATGTGTAATAATCGTGAAAATCAAAGAACTTATCAAAAAGTCAATAACTGTTTTATCCTATTAATTCCCACCCACGCTCATTCTCGTGAATTAGTATTTAGCCATAGTAGGTACCTATACTGTTTAATGATACTTTTTTTTAAAATTTAGAAGTGATAAAATTTCAAAGACAGTCTGTACACTTTTTCTTTTAAATATTTTTTTTATTTTATACTACATTTTAAATACTTTCTAAAATACATACGTAGATCCGTTCACTTGCAAAACTGCAACTCTGAAGCCAGAAACAGAAATATATTCACGTGCAGCTGCTTATTAACATCGTGCAACAAACATAAAGCAATATCAGAACGTCGAACACTAAGTCCCAGACGACCGCTTACTGAGCAATGCTGAAACACGAACAGGTATATTATTCATAATTATTTATAAAAAAATATAAATTTGACGCTATTGTGTAGGTAAGATAGAGATGTACAAATTTTATTGAAATAAGACTGTTGCTGTTACAAATAATTGTACATCCTTATTATATTTGTTTACTTCATTATCGCAAAGCAAGTTAGGCAAACAGAATTTAGTGATAAGACACTCCGTTCTCCACTTTTTGAATCGCAGATTGAGCCTACAACACCAATATATTATAATAATATTGCTTAATGAAGGAATACATTATCAGATATTATATTCCGCCACCTAAATTGATGATCAATGATTTAAACTGGGAATGCCGTGAGATATATTATTTTAATGTTTGCGTTGTATCCCGTATAAAGTAGAGTAGGTAGAGAGAATCAAGTGTTAAGACATT
>DVQM01001379.1:0-12245 GCA_018231645.1 Heliconius ricini | reverse complement strand
AAATTCGGCAGAAAGTGGGGAACGGAGTGTCTTAACACTAGGTTCCCTCTGCCTGTTGTGTGCGGAATATAGCGTGAAGCTAATTTAATTTAATTTAAATTTAATTTATAATACTAATCATGGTTACGATATTTTTTAAATACGTACAAGTAGCTAAGTTAAAATAGTTTATTTTAATTTCAGGAGAAAAAAGAACATAAAGTTTGATGGAGAAAGCAACCAAAGTAGGCGTATTTCTTTATATCATCACGTGATTAGCGAACTGAGTGTGTTACAAAACCAAAAAGTACTAAAAATCGTGTACCATAAAAGACATTGTTGTTTTATAAAAAGTGCAGTTTTAGTGCAATTAACAAACAAGAAAAGGATTATATAAAGTTATTATAACTTGAACCAAAATTATGAGTTACAATTTTAATTTCATCAAGATAAGTTAAGTTAAAACCTTTATTTTTTAAGCACGGCTATTACCATTTGGTATCCAAAATGTAATAAGTCGGTAATATACAGTACATAAAATCTAATTGGGTATTTGACAAAAAAATCATCGTTTCAGAAATTATACAAAACTTGTATTGACTTTGAATATAAAAAAGACAAGAAAAATACTGTAAAAATCTTTAATTTTATAAAAAATATGGTTTTTTTTTTTCTTAAATTTTAATAAAAATATAATCGCAACATGAATTGACGATAAAGACAGACATACAATATTAAGATTACATATTTGTACTGTTGCCTACCAATATAATAAGTAAGACACGACAATATCTGTGACTTGTGGACTAGATTAGACATATAAATTACTTATATTATTATCTGTATCTATCTGTAAATTAAAAAATATATCTATAGATACATTTGAAAGCATCAAATATATACAGCACTTTCTATTCTGCAAGACGAACCAATATTAGAATAATTTTAGTGATTTTATTTTAAGTACAGTCAAATACCCTCACTAAATGTGCAAGATTAAAATTGTAAATATAAATAATTATGTTGTAAATAATAATCAAAGAGTAAGGTATCGTATCTATTGTACATATGTTTTAAAGCGTGATGTCTTTTTACATTAATCAATACCTTTATATATAAACACTTATAATTTAGTTTAGAAATTAACAATAAAATTTTCTATTCCGATGTGTGTTGTGTATTTTTATTTTTCAATTTAAAGTATAATAATTCAGCACTCCATAAGATGACTGTTACGAATGTAACAGCGTTCAATACGACTATGGGTATTTCATAGGACCCGGAACGGTCGCGTAGTCGTCCTGGAAGAAGAAAAAAAACTATTATGTTATAGAACTAAAAACGCTGTCGATAGATAATCTTAATAATATTTATAACAGATCTTAATTATATGAATATGAAAATATGAATATTATTTTAATGGGATATAGATATATGTAACTTCTAAATATAGAGCAGTAATGTACATTGACAAAGACAACGAAAACAGGAGCAAAAATTTAAAGAAATTGTATAGTTTGTAGCTAATACAAATATGATTCATATCGAAATATGTGGATAATTATTATGAAGATGAGAGCGAGGCCTAATGAGAGCACACAGTTACATGATAAACGGTAGAATAAAAAGAATATCTAAAATTCTTTTAGTGTCACCTCCATTATCTTAACATTCACGATAAAACAAATGCGAAACAATTGCGAAAAGATTATATAGATTGCTGATAGCTTATATTCACAATTTTTTAATGAATTTTTTAAAATGTTTTTTTAATGTATATTTAGTCAAATCTTAACATTTTGAAAAATATTAAAACTAGTCATAGTTAGCGAGGTCTAAGCTGAGATTCATATTTGTGTATTCTTATTTTATAGTATTCTTTTATGATAGATAGTTCTCTATCAAGCGAGATTGAAAAAAATAATTAAATTTTTGAAAATTAATTGATTGAAGTTGAGAAAATTAATAATAAAAAAATAAGTGTAAATTTAAAAAGTTATTATATTTCACTAGTTCTTACAAATGTAATGTGTATGCCTTAGACCAACATGGAGAGTAGCCATCGTCTGGATCTATCAAAATATAAGCCCATGGGGTCCTACGAATATATATACTAGTTATAATTGTTTTCTCACTAAACTAAATTAAGTTGTGAGCCTAAACGGATGTGGTGCAAAAATGTCGAACGATTAAATTGTGTTGACAAGAGCGTAGAATAGAGCGTTGCTCTATGGTATACACCATTAAAAAAAATTGATTTTAATAAATATATAAGTGAAGATGGGCAAGGTTGGTCATTATTTCGTGTTTCATAAAAGAAAGATGAATGTAACTTACCTAAGAGGGATCCAATAGTTGTTATCACAATGCCATTGCAAAGCATTTGTATACCAGATGCGAAGGGCAGCCTCTCCAACGGTACGTAACTTGGTATAATAACATTCATGAATACCGTCCGTATTCCTTTAGTCATTCCAATTAGTAGTGCCACAAATACCATACCAGTGAATGACGTGGTGAACATCATTACTGAAACGAGCAAGGACAATCATCTTAATAAAATAATTAAATCAATTAAAATGTAGCTGTTTTGTAATTGTGAGTTAAAATTTTACAAGATGGGAGTGGGAGTGGAGTGACTTATGATGAGCCATTTGTAATTTGTAATTTATTACAAGATTCTCCATAGATTTTGTCAACTTTGAAGATAAAAATACAAAGCTATTCCTTTTTCGATATAAGGAGCATATATTATAGAATAAATAAAATGTATATATTGTATGTACTTACTTGTTCTGGTGAATATTATTATTATAAGGCAAACGACGTACATAAACCGTGGAGGTCTATGGCACCAGTCTCCAATAAAGGCAGACAAAAATCGGAATAGCGTATCAGAAAAACCTATAACGGCCATAATCTTGGCTATTTCTGCTGTTTCAAACCTTAACATATCCTTTAGAATTATTGGAAATAAAAGAGAAAAATTTGTTTCAACACATGAAGCTATTGAAAGTCCAAATAAAATATTTACAAATATTGGGTCTTTAAGTAGCGTTAGATCAAAAAATTCTACAAATTTCTGTATAAAACTTTTCGGTTTCTTTTGTTTATGGTCTTTAAGGTCTTTTTGATTTATTTCTCTTTCTTTATTGTCCACATTCTCCGTTTCACGGAATATATTGACGGAGCTACCTAAATTTATTTCCTGAGATTCCCACCACTTATACTTGGACTCTACTAATGGTGGTTCAGTAGTATTTTTACTTAGGTCTGGATGGGAGAATGCCATCCTTGTTTGTATTCCGTTGGCATTATTTAATGACTGCATAGACATGCTCTTAGACTGTGTCAAGTCATTTTTAATTAATTCATCCAATTTAGCAGAAGAATGTAATCCTGAAATACAAAAATAATAATAGTAGTTACTGAATAATAATATATATGTTATTTCAGTGTTGCGTTTTTTCCCATAATACGGGGAAGGCAGAGAGAAGTAGTGTCTAGTGTTACAACTTTACGATCTTCTCTCTTTGTTGGAATTTAACATTATTTCTTGAGTCTTTCCAGAGTGGTGTAATGAAAATGGTTGGAATATGGAATGGTTAATTATGAGCATTGATATTTTTATATTTGTTATTCTTATCAAATATGAACTCAGTTACATGTCTTGTGGGTTCGAAATTATAGGATTACGCATAACTGCAATGAAGGGTCAATGTATAATGGACTTCAGTGTAAGTTTTAATCAGTACTTTACCTCTAAATAAATTTTTACTTATATAACATCACTTTACTATTTATAGTATTTTTAATACAGTTTCTAGATAGTTAACTATTATATTACTCGGTATGATAGCTAAACCGAAACAAAAGACGCCCTTACCTGTTTTCGATGATATGGTAATGTCTCCATTAATTAATTCTATATTAGTATCTGTGTTCAAAGGTATCATTTCTTCCGTCTTTGGAGAATCTATTAAGTACCATTTTGCTGGTCTAAGTAGAATTGCAGCTAAAAGAGAATGTAAACAAATAGCTCCCAAAATAAGTACTGCATATCTCCATCCATAGGTATACATGAGTAAACTCATCAATAGTGGCATATAAATGCTTCCCAATCCCGTTATAGACATACCAAGACCTATCGCTTTGCCCCTTTTCTCCTTAAAAAATGAATTTATTGCTAAAGTAAAGGATGCCATGACTGCGGCAATTCCCGTAGCTAAAAGAAAATAAAATTATAATTAATTTCTAATATTTGAATGAAATTGTTTCAAGGATTGATATTGCTCTTTTACTTACCATTAATAACACTGTAAGAGATTAGGAACAACCAGAAGTTAGTAGCAAACGAAGTTAATATGAGGCCGGATGAAACTAATAAAGCACCGGTCACCGCCACTTTTCTGTACCCGTAGCGGTTTAGTAAAGGCCCTCCAAAAAATGATAAAAGCATTCCAAATCCATAATTTAATATAATGATAAGGGTCCCTTCTGTTGCTGTGAGACCTGTTTCTTCAAAGGCTTCTTGAAAGACTAAACCGAACCCAGCTATGAGAGGAAGTACGACTACCTATACATGTAAAAATATTTAAAGTATTTGTATCTATGTTAAATGTTTGATCTCAAACGTATGTAGTAAAATAATCATTTTAGTCACATTTATTATTTAAAGCAAGCTTATATATAATATGTTAATTATGTTAAAGAATGTAAATTAAAGTACAACACTTACATTTATTTTTGGTAATAAAATTAATTCTTGTCAAACTCACATTATTCAAACCGTACGCGAAAGTAACGACCCAGCCGTATCCTCCATCAGGAGGCACTTTATTCATGGCACGAGACATTGTGACGATAGTTATTCCGAGTGTGAAACTGTTACATTTCTTGAACAAAACCCACAAATTTAATTGTAAATCAATTCACTTTCACAAAATCATTTAACTTCCATTATATTCACTGTTTTTAAATATTATTTGTCATTATTATTAATAGAATTAATATTTCAGACGAATGCTGTCCTAATTATGAATTATCGCTAAGCATTAACTGATACAGTTTGTCACTGTATGGAAGTCTGCTAGCGTGTACCGTTATTAGTATACGACTGGCCCAGAACCCGGCGTTGTGGTATTAATTGTTATCGTGGCGAATATGTTGGTCTTATCAATTTTACATAATTGGCCTAAAGTATAGCAGCTACTTATTTACTTAGAATCCTATATAACTATCATCTTAAATGTGATGTAATTAGCCTGGGCTGGTACCAGCTAGGTTAGACGACTAGAAAAATATTTGAATGAAACAAATGGACTGTCTGTATTAGACATTTAGGACGATTTTATGTATAGATCAACGATCAACATCTTTATGTAGATATAAGATTTATTTAACATTTTACAAGTTGAATTTATTTTTTGAGAATTTATAATTTCATGATTAAAATAAAAAAAGGGATGCTGCAAAATATAAACAGAAGAGAGTAAAGATCACGTTATTGATAAACTCTATGTAAACTAATGATTACGCGTACGCGTTATAAATATTTTATATTACTGTGTGACATATGTATCTATTTGTAGATATTAAAATATATTTAGATCAACGAAATGGTGGTTTTTATTTTCAAAATATTTGACTTCAATGTTGTTAAATGTGAAAAAATATATTCCAACTTTTTTTTGTCCCCATATAGCACAGAGATATAACAGCCAACTTCCACTTTTATGAGTATTGTCGTGGAAGTTGGCTGTTATATTGCTCGGCTGTTGAGGCCAGTCGTGGCGCAGGGGTACAAAGCGTGACTGTAAAATCGACTGGATTTATTTAAATTTATATTTTCTTTTATTCTGGTGCCCCCTGTGGGTTTCCTTCCCTCCCTTGCCTATCCTGCTGTGTTCGGGATACAGTGTGAAACTGATTTGTTTTTATTTTTATTTGCTGTTGTATATATATAACGTAGAGATATAAAACAATCCTATGGTATCACCGAGCTGGTTTGATGACGGAGCCAGGACAGGAATCATAGAACTCTTCAGAAGTTACATGTAAGCACTCGATTTTAAGCTACTATGTCCTTTATAATTTTATTATTGAAATTTGTAAGTCGATCTATTGAATGATGGTACCCAACGTCAGGGATCATGGCTGCAATTTTAGTTTCGCCAAGTACACCAAGTTAAGTAAACTCTTGTAAACTATGAAAAGTGGAGAAAATTGTATCAAAACTGTAACCTGGACTAATTGTATATATTTTGTAACTGGGTAATCCAGAAATTAAACACGACGCGACAGTGTGTTTAGTGCTAGTATGTAGCAAAGATAAATGACCTATTGACGCTTCTTTACATTTTCTATTAATAATGATATACGTAAGAAAAATATATTTAATTATTTTACTTTATTGTAGGTATAGTAATAAAAAAAAATCCACGCTAGTTACGTATGTTCAGTAAAAATATATATTAGAAAATCTATGTTAATTAAGATGAGGACTCATGTTGCATCGGTGTGAGCTATTATCAAATTAGAGGCAGAAAAAAGCCTTTTTTAGAACCTTTTTTTCTTTTGTTTGTTCTTAGCTACAAACATTATCCCATTCTTGTATATTGATAGTGCCAACTCTATCTTTCACTTTTAATAAATTTAAAAAATATGATGAGTTGCTAGATGGATGGTAGTCTAAAAGCAGGGCTTTACTTGTAGGCCAAGCAAGTGACGTTACACCGACACTGTATCTGAATACTCACACAAATGCAAAGCTCTGCTTAGACCTCGCGAACTATAGGTATATGCTTAAGTACATTTTACATAAATAGTTGACGATAAATTTAAAGTATTTATTCATTGTGCGCTTTGATTGTTACTTAACGATAATAATTCAGGTCATCGTCGAGAACGAAACAGCATTATTTGTATTCTTAAACAGTCAATATTAACACGAAATATCTAAATAGTACAAAATGTGTTATCAGCGATAAAACAGTCACGCAATGGATTTAATTTATCTTTAATGATAAATTGAGCCGGATTACTAATCGTTAACGACAATTAACAGTTAAGTTATTAAAATATATTTTCATTTTGCCATTGCGATTTGTTATCTCTCTTATTTTTAATCTGTTAATATTAGAAATGAGAGAGATAAAAAACGCATACGCAATGGCAGAACGAAAACTATACGAACTTATTTCGTCTGTTAAATGCATTCAAATAGTATTTGTTAACGTTACCCTGGATCCCGCTCACAGTAGGGTAGGTAGAGGGAGTCTGCAGTTAAGACACTCCGTTCCCCTCTTTCCGAATTCTGGAAACATTGCGTGTTGAGCTTTGCCTCATTTAGCAATTTTGCTTTCGACTTACTAATTCAAGTATCAAATTACCCAATTTAATACTTGATGATAATAATATATTTTTGTATATAATTGAAAATAATATATATGTTATTTAAACACATGTATGTATGTAGACTTATTTGTAGTTAGAATTACTTTTGTATTATGTAAGACAAAGTTGCGATTACAATTATCATAACAAAAAATACAATTAATTAGAGATATTACGCTTATGGCAAAAACGTATTTAATAAAATGTTATAACATAAAACTCTTATGTAAATTATTAATTAAATTTTATTGACGTTCCTTAGCTATATTTATTTATCGGTACATATTTAGAATCGCCTTAATGACTTGACTGAGCAATGTTAAGTTTTTCAAAATAAATATTAATAACGTTAAGTAAACTAAACTGAAGTGCATTAAATTTTTATTTAATAGCTTGACTATCGTAACTTTATCAAATAATACTAGTTTTATACTTGTAAATCATAGCTAAATTCTAATATATTAATATGAATAAATTAAAATTGTCGATGGTCTATGGGTATTAAGTCGAATTTATACTTAATCAAGAATCCAAATTGTTGAAGCATTTCTAATGATAATTATAAATTGTTTTATTTAAATCAAGCATTTTACTAAGTCATTTTCAATCAAATATAATAGAAGTAAGTACACTAACACTTTTGCACAACAACAAAAACAAAATAAAAAGAAACAAACTGTTGTTGTTATCGCGACACGAATGTAAGGACCGACTGACGGATTGACCTCAAGCGTTTGGCCTTTGTCACCACAAATCAACATTATTGGTTAATAGGTGCCGTTTATTCGGGTTTTATTCACTTAATAAATTTACATATAAAATAAATAGATTTTTTTTTTTGAAATACAGCTTAATGTATTCTGATATTATTTTTATATAACTACTTAATTCTTTAAATTCTTGTTGTACAAAAGTCCGCTCAGTCAGGTGGTACATTTAAGTTACACAAACATATTTGTAGACACATATATTTTTAATTTGAAAATTACAAAAAAAGTTTTTGTTTGCCTGTAATATATTAAATTCATATTTCCATACTTATATTATTAATTCGAAAGTAAATATGTCTCTGTCTGTCACACAGTATCCATTTTAAAATATTTAATTTATTTTGATTTTTAATGGGTTATTTTTAATGTATTTTCTGTAATTTCTTATTAATCCTTATAAAAATAAAAATAATAGTTACCTTCGACACTTCCTAGATTAAAATAGTACAGAGTAACATAATGTACATAATTTTAATAAGTAGATATTTTTTTGGAATTTGGAATATTACGGTTTTCCCTTAATTACTTTTACTCATTTTGTTTGTTCATTTTTATTACACGGGTATTTTATTAAGTATTTAGAATTTTATTGCCTTGACTTATATATACGTATTAGTACTCTTTTCAGCTTATTTTAACTATTTAAGTTATATTTTATTACTAATACTATTCAAAATTGAAAATAATTTCATGAATACATTAAATAAATATTCTGTTAAGCGGGCGAAGCCGCGCGGGTCCGCTAGTAATATGATAAAACAAAATAAATAAAATTGTATCCATTTTTAAAAGCTGACATCGCCTTAATGGTTCCGCAATATGAAATACTTGCCTACTATTAAAGTGAGAACTAGTTAGGTTTAATCCACCAGCTATGGGCCGAATGGAAAAAAATCTAAATATAAAAAAGAAGAAAAGACGTATACTATTTAATATTTATTAATTAATTGAGTATAAAATCTATTTATGTACTAATTTAAGACATTTCTAGTATTCTCTAGATATAAATTTAAAAAAAATCTCGACTTAAATAGTTAAACAAACATATTTACTATAAGGTATAGTTAATTTTATAAACAATACGAATTAAAATTAAAAATATATAATTATTATTTTACAACTAACTACCTACTTCTTCTAATTTTCTCTCATACATACAACATATTTATAAAGTCTCATAATATGATAATATTCATCATTGTTTCATTGTTCAATACTAAATAATTTACGTACTTCCGTAATATATATAATCACCGAGGCATATTTTTGTTATTTGAAATTATATTTGTTACTATTTAAATTTAGTTGTCGCTATGCAGTATTGTCAACTTCAATTCGTTGTTTTCTATTTGTGAAATATTTTTCCAAGCCCCACGATATGGCGGTAAGGTATGTGAAAATGTTAAGACAATGTAATATAACAGTAGGCGAGGAACTGCCTTTTATCCAACCTGAAAAACGCATTTATTATATTATTGCAAAATGACAATAAGCGTAGATTGATTAGTGAAGTGTTCCAATTTCTGTTTAAATTAAAGAAATGTGTGATCATTGGAAATCTTATTATGAGAACAGATGTAAATTATTTGATTTTGTATATTAACTGCTTCACAAAATTCTTGGCTTATGACGAAAAATGTGATTTTTTTTTAAGTTTTGCACTTATTTAACTTTATAAATATACTCTCAATTGAAATATAATAAAACTAGCCTATACTCTTAAAGTTATGTTATAAAATCAACAAGTAACATTTTAAAACCGTAGCTTTATATTATTAAAACATTTTCCGTACTATATTTTGACATTTCCTTATTTTTGATTCTTGGTCTTTACTTTTAACGTGTTTAAGTAAAAATTAAAAATTAACCTACCGACTACTGGGCCCAAAGTAAGATAAACGATTCCAGCTGTTAATAATTGTATACCAGTAGCTCCTGGTAACTTTTCTAATGGGACATATGTAGGTATCACCAATGCCATGAAAACAGTGCGAAGCCCTTTGCCAAATCCTATAATAACAGCTACGACCATAACCACACTATAATCCTGGCAATGGGCTAGTACTGAAAAACAATAAAGTTCAGATAAATTAAGTATAGTATTTTTTTTTAAATTTTAGAGTAGAATGCCGAGGTCTTTTGTGGCACAGGCGCATGAGTATGTAAATGTAAACGCGACAGGTTAGAGTCCCACTATAGGAAATGAAATATGTTATATTTCCATTTCCCCGTCCTAGTGAAGTGATAAAGCGCGGCATGGAGTTCTGTCACTTCACACGTGTTTAACGGAGTGTCAGGTTCTGATCTTTCCTGGCCATCCTCCAATGTACGGGACACAGCGTAAAAAAAAAATAATTACCTACTCTTCCCGCAGACATCGAAAGCACACCAAATAAAAAGAAAGTATTATTGTCCCATCCAATTTTTCCGGCCACAAATGGAACGCAAAATCTCATACTAATATCAACTGCCGCTAAGACAGACATAAAGAATGCAACTTGTGGTTTACTCATACCAAAGTCACCAAGGATAAATGGCGTCAATATGGAAAAGTTTAATTCGTTGAAACTCGCTAATGTTACACCTAACATAAGATTGATAAAAGTCAAATCTTTTAGAAGATCCAAATCAAAAAACATTGCGACTTTTTGAAAAAAAGTCAACTCTTCTTCATCATCGTCGTCGTCATCTTGTTCTTTGTTAAGCCCATTTTTTTCCTCCAAAACATTGTTATCTGAAGGTTTGCTGACTAATATCTTAAAGTGACTTGTTTTATTATCCTCATTTTCTTTTAAATATTCTTCTAACTTCAACGAAGCCTGTTTAAGAACCTCACTTTCGTAATTAAAATTATTTGATTTTCGTCTATGCCGTGTACGAAATGACTGATTGCTATGATTGTCTTTTAAATATTTACGCTCATCGATTTCTTCCTGATTCTTAAGCGACATATTACTATGATTGTCTTTATGATACTTCTCATCATATTGTAAATCCATTTTGAATGACTTTAGACTTTTAGTGCCCGCCAATTGCTTCTCAGCTTTATCTGCGATGTATTTAGCCTTCTCTGGATCGATTTTTTCAATTACAGCTTTTTCGTCAGCCTTTAAATCTTGTGGAGCCTTAAGTGTTGGACAATCCTCTATTTCCGATTCAGGAATTTGGGTATTAAGGGTTATTGATGTCTTACGTTTTGGCTTATTTGTTTGTTTTAATTCCCGATCTTGATTAAGACTCCCTAAATTAGCATATGAATTTTTCTTTGATTCATTTAAGTAAAGTGTAGATGATTTCCTAGAACGATTTTCCAATAAATTTGACATTGATGGCTTTTTAGAGTTAAGTTGGGAGGTTTTAGCAGAAGCATCTCTCGATGATACTCTACTTTTCGATTGCCTTGATTGACTAAAATAACCGTCATTTGATCGTATCATCATAGGTATCCCAGGATCTGTTATTTCATATCCAGGTGTTACTGGATCGTCTTCATTATATAGATATTGACTTGAAAAAACACTAAGATTTTTTATTTTAGAAACTTGACTAAAATAACCATTTGCTTCATTAGTTTTTTCAGTATCGCTATTGTTTTTTGTATTTGATGATAATAATTTTTCTTTATCTTCATCTTTTACTTCAGAAGTTTTTGAATGCCACTCTACTGGTTGTAGTAATAAAGCACACGCTAAAGAATGCAAAGCAAAACCGCTTATGATAAGAATTGCTCCCGTTTCTCCGTAGTAAGCGAACAGTACAGTTATTATATGAGGCCAAACAATTGGTCCAAGTCCTGTAGTTGTCCACGATAAACCAGTAGCTAATCTTCGCCTATTTTTCCAATATGTATTTAATGCCAAAGCATTTGCAGAAGCATTAATACCGGCACCAGCACCTTAAATATCATATATAATTAATGAGTTCAATAAAAATAATTTCAGTTAGTACCATTATGAATTTTGTAATTTTTTTATCAATATTAGTAGAAAATACATATTTTTTATCATATTATCATATTTAACATTGTCAGTAAATAATTATAAATTTTAGCAAAAGGCCAGTCGTGGCGCAGCGGCACGAAGTGTGACTGCAAAACCGACT
>DVQM01001378.1:0-12246 GCA_018231645.1 Heliconius ricini | reverse complement strand
CTGTCTGCCTAATCTGTATACGTTCTTCTAAATATTCATTTTACTACAATATAATAAGTACCTTACCTTACTTTTTTCTCAAATCTCTCAAAAAATCTTTTAATTAGCTCCCAACATTCGACTTCTAGCCTACCTTGAGCTAGATGGATCCATACGAGTATATTTAAAAGGAGCGACTGTTAAACTAGTCTATCTTATACACTTATGTTTTTGTACATGTACAAGAATTTTTGTTAGCTAATTTTCTGGGGTGGACACGGCTCCCTATGGCATATTCCAATGAACATGGATTTATAAGATTATAGGTGATTTCCTTACACTTATGATATTTTTTTTATTAAAGTTTAGGGTTTAAAAAGTCTTATCAGCCTTATGTCATACATATCTATGTCTAAAAAGATGTCTATGTACATTCATTCATTTAAATATATTTTTTTATTGTGCTATTTTTCTGTTTTAAAAAAAAACGTATGAAATCACATTATTTGTTGGTCAACGCCGCGCTTCGCCTTGTTACCACATGAAACCGAGGAAATGAAAATATTAAATCTCCATTCAACAATTCGGTCGGTGGCGAGGCGTTCAATTACCTAAATTGATGTGCAGCGTGCACATACATAGATCCAGAGGGGCCTGTGCGCTTAATTCAATCAATATGGCTTGGCTTGGCCTGACGATGCTCCCTTGCCTTCCATATCGTGTTACTACTGCATGTACAGCTGTTTTAATGTATTTAAATATTTATCTCGTCGTCGTCGTCGCGCAGCAAACGTGACAGTTGTGGATTCGATTTCCACTTGGGGGAATTAATTATTTTCAAAATGAAAAAGAATGTTAAATGCTATCTAAATATAATTAGTTACATTTAAAAATACATTTTAAATAATTTCTTAAATTATTGAATACGTATATTATTTTGGTCACCTGTAAGAACTAAACCACCTAATATGATAAGTGACTTTTGTGAAAATCAACGTCATTAAAATCGAAAACCAATCAAAAACTATGCTAAAAGTGAAACAACTCCTTCAATCTCGTATTACGATCATACATACAGCTGTCTTAACTGACGCGTCAGTTAGTTACTGTTTCACGATTTCAATCTTGTACCGCCTTGTAATTATGTAATATTTTACGTTACGTTTTTTTACGAACTAATGTTAGTAGGTAGGTACTTACGAGTTTGTATGCACCGATTACTTTGTTGTTACGTGACTTTTTTTTATTTGTGTTTCAATTTACCCAATTTAGTGCAAATATTTATAGTTTTTTTTTTGTGTTTATGTCATATTATAGCTTGCGTTTGGCACTCCATTCTCTTTAACTACCCCGACAGGAATACAGCGTGAAGCTAAGTTCAGTTATTTCATAGTTTTTAGATTTATAAATATTTTATGTATATTATAAATGAAAGTTGAAACTTGGCATGTTGTTTAAGGAATGTAGGGAAGGACGAACAGAGGATTTCTCATAATTCCTACAGGAATGGGGAAATATATGATATTCCAAATTACGTATTAAATTCTACGCCAAAAAAGTTGCGCGCGAAAATTAGTCCTTAATCATATCAGCTAGTAAATTGTCTTATCAGCTTCACGATGTACCCTGCGCACAGCAAGGTAGAGAGAGGGAACCTAGTGTTATTTACCACAGAATTCGACGGAAAGTGGTGAATAATAATCATTAAGACAGGTATTATATGAAAAAATAATAATTCATCTCTATTAAAATCTAAGTATTGAAGTAGGTATGTTTAAGCATTATTTCATCTTATTAAAATGGCAATCAAACTACTCGTCTAAATGATCGTTAATTAGTTAAAAAAACTCCGTCTTTAGTTCGTGAGAAGTATTATCACAATGGGAGTCGACAGCAATTAGCGCGCTTCTACCACTGTAAATGGCTTGATAAAGATTTATATTATTTTTATATATTGCCAGATAGACAACTAAACGATAAAGGTTTTTTTAAGACTTAAAAATCGTGTTTTATTTTTCTGGTTTTCCTTAGATTTTTTATAGCAGTGTAGGGTAAACCTGGGGACCTAATGTTAAGTCACTCTGTTTCCATGAAGACTCTTCCGTTCTCCACTTTCCGCGGAATTCTCAAGGTATGCGCGTGTTGAGTGGCCGAACTCCAAGGCGAAATCGAACCGTTGCTTTTACAGTTGTTAATAAGTAGATTTCAATTTAATTAGACATGTTTGTCGTATTTTTACGGTTATGTAATTATAATTGTAAAATTGTAACATTTACGGATATGTTTATACACTATCAATAAAGTGGGTCTTTATCATACATAATTTAACTTAAATCGTTATTATTTAAATCCTTATAAAAGATTAGAAAAATAGATTATAAACTTAAGTTACAGTGATTTATATAACACTAGCTCTTCTAAGGATCTTTGGCTTCGACCCCGTGATGAAATAGAAGCAAATAATAGTTGTATGTTGAATGACACATGATACATTCTAAGTGCCGAAAAACTGACCGTAGATACATTGGGTTACACAAGCGACGATTAACATGATGCAATATACCTTATGTAGCCTTCTCCTATAGGTGATCTATCCAATCCAAAAAGATTATCCAATTGGATGCAGCAGTTCCTTATACTGACGCGTTGAAACAAGCAAATTCTTCAGATTTATTATATTAGTACATACAAACCCAAATTCTTATATAAAAACATCGACTGAGCATTCACATTCACAATGCTATAACGACGAATTCGTTACAAATGTAATTTGAGAGGCAGTCCATTTGACACCGAAAAACAAATTGTGGGAACTGTAAATGAATAATAAACTAGAATGAAATCAGTCGACGCGTCGTCTACTTTGTACGGGAATGTTGTTCTAAATTTATCTTAAGAAATCTAATGATATGACGTTATTTGTTTATATATGTTTCAACGATAACCTTATGTTTGTATTGATTTTGAAAATGTGGATACAAAGATTCCCACTCCAGAAAATGAAATATTTTATATTATTTATACTATACTTAAATATTATTATTGAACAAATTTAAAAATACATTAAATATAAAAGTTAAAATTGTAAATTTATAGAAAATCTGAATCGTCTAGACTATATCAAAAACAATGTTACAAACTAAGTCGGTAATGAAATTTGTGAGGCGTTAAACCGCAGTGGCCGCAGTAAATAACAGTTTCAATAACCTATGACGACCTCCAGTTATTCTATTTAATTTAACTGCATTTAATTCCAAAACTATTCATTTTAAAATATACTTTAAAATAGCGAAAGATAATATAGTGTCACCCCCTTCTCATTTTCCGCCCGAGTTGGAGACGTTACTGTCTTATGTGGCGGAACTCAACACTGCGCTTGAGTCTTAAGCACAGATGGGCAAATGCTATTCTATTTTTAATAGAATCAACTATCAGGCAGGCAGGTGCTACTATTGTTCATCTTCACGAGTCACCTATTTAAATCGCTTTATCTATCTTGCTAGCTCGCCAAAAGGGTTGAGACCATAAGTGGCGTAGGGGCCACAAACGTGCAACTGCAAACGCGACGCGGCGATTACATGCGGGATATATCGTGATGCTAAGAAAAAAAAACTAATATCAGCATATTAGAGGCTGTACTTACTATCGTGCATCTTTATGTGCAATCTATCTAGATCCACAGTAAGCATCTCGCTAGCCACTGCTAGCGAGATGCATACTGTGGATGTGCACACTGCGAGATGCACAACACACCTACAGAAGAAACTCCAGCACTCCCGTACGCCCCCCACATATTTGTATCAATGGTCATTATATCAAATCAGTATTAACTTTAATTGATATAATATTTACTTTATGGGCAATAGTCGTAAATGGACGCGTAATAACTAGTTTGTAAAATTGCATGCGCTTACGTATCACGTAACAGCTTAATAACTTAATCGTGTGGATTTAGGCGAGCGGAGACTCATTATGAAGGGTAAACTGGTTTAGTTGATGTTATTGATAATTATTTATTGTTCGATTAGGCACTTGTTTTGTTTTTAGGGTTCCGTACCTCAAAATAAAAAGCGGAACGTTTATTATAAGAAAACTTTATTTTTCGTCCGTCTTGTCTGTTCTGTCCTGTCTTTCTTTTTCAATATTATGTTTTTCGAGACCGAAAGTAAAAACATGAAATTCAATAAAAGAAAAATTACGAAACATTAAAATCAATAAATAAAGTTAAATAAAATATTTTTTAATGTACACTGAATCCAGAAAAAAATGTGTATTTTATTAATTGGTGACAATATTTAGCTATGTCGCTCACCGAAATAAATATTTTCTTTTCCTAATCTAGGTTATTTATTACACTGTGTGCCAAATTTTCATTCCAAATACGCCATTTTTACACAAACACATTATAACTTTTAAACAACCACTCACTAGTAATATGATATAATTTCGACCTTGAGAAGTAATTACAACGTAACATTAAAAAAACATGCACAATACAACTCTGTATGCGATGTGAGACTGTTGTAGACTTTCAAAACTTTCCCCATTAATTAGTTACCGGCGAGACAATAGGAGAAGATCTGTAGATGTTGTTAGTGGCCGATCACCCACGCTTTCTCGATATACAGCTGGGTAGGTGCCTGTGTCGTGACAATCACGACTGTTGACTACTGTACTGTGTGTGATTGTATCTAGTAGTATGTAGTTGTAAATAGTATAGTTATACTAGTATGTACATTTACTTGGTTTGAACGGCATTGGGTGTTGAGTGGTGGAACTCTACGCCGTTTTATATTGTTACTATAGTGAGGAAACAAAAATGTAAAATGCTCCATTCCCACAAAGTGGAATAGTACCCACAACAGTTACTTTTGTGACATGCTTGGGGCACGATGGCCTCGAATTAATATTAAGATATTATAATAATAAGTAAAATTCATTTGGAACGCCCCAATGACTTAACTTGGTCTCAAACCTTCCCCGGAGAATCCTGAAGGCAACAGTGGCCTGCAATAGGGAGACCTTCCACTGAGGCGTCGTAGAAGTATGCGATCCTGCGGCGTCACATTTTGATGGAGGGGGTTTCCGCTGGATTTTGGTGGACCTTAAATTAATACCAAAAAAAGGATGGAGGAGGAGGAATAATTCAATTTAAAAAATTTAAAATAAATGGTTACGTATAATGTGGGAGCAGCTGTAGTATTTTCTTATAGTAAACTTACCCAAAAAAATGTACTTTCTTATAGTATTACCAATGCAAACCTTTGATGAAAACGCACATACTTCGTTTCTAATTTCGTTGTTTATCAAACTTATTATAAAATGTGTTCATACAAAAATTTCTCTTAGACTATGTTATGTAAATAAACACACGTATACATTATAATTTAAATGAATATTCTCTTTTATATATTTTTTTCACCCGTTTCACATTAACTACATATTTTTACTTCAAATATTTATAATTTTAAATGTAACAATTTTATAATATCACATATGATATATTATTATATCAACAACAAAAACGCTATGATGAATAACACTGACATGAGTGATTCGTGTAGAAACTAAACTGAGTAAAAACTATCGAGTGGAATTTCTAAGTACGCTTTCCCACAACTTGTAAATAAACAACGAGCCTTTATTATAGATGTTTCTATTTAGAATACTAGGAATAATATATATAGTCAAAATTGATTGTTTTTCTGTGATTTTAAAGTCAAGTTTGGTCATATTTCATTCCCAACTGTAAAATAAGGATGCAGACGTTCTTTCTCTATCAACTCCCAGGTTCTTAAGATGCAACCGAAAATTATCGATGATTGAGATTCCAGCCTCTAGCATCATCATCTGAGTTAGAAATTTACAATTTAAAATTATATTTTAAGGCGTAGGCGTATGCGTGTGTATTATGCTTTTCATAACAGCAGTTCTATTAGCTTTAAGCTGTATTCCGATTAGCAGCATAGTAATACATCGCCGTGCTTTGTCTTATTACTAGAGCTAAGAATAAAAGAATAAAAATAATTCATATCCCAACTTGGAATCGATCCCACAACCATCGCGTTTATAGGCAAGCATTGTGCTGCTGCGCCACGACGGCCTCAATCTCTATTTATTAATGAATATTTTATATGGCTAGACTAAGTATATAATAGTATCTAAATTCTATATTAAGCAAATAGACAACGCTTATCATGAAAACGTCCATATCATTATTTCAATGTCTTTTTCCATATATAAATAAGCAATCTGTTACTTTCATAAAAAAAGTGACCGAACGATTTGTTGTTTTAATACGATGAACGATGCTAAAGTAACGGAAGTATGAATAGAAACAGCTTTAAATATATTAGTGTCGTATTTATGAGATTAGTTAATTAAAATAAATAATATTATGCGTTTCGAGATTTTACGAAGTTTGTTATGTTTAAATATATTTTAAAGTGGTGTAGGTTTGATGTGCTAAACTGAGTGTTATAGATTTTATTAAGGACAAAGTCTACTACGTGCTCGTGTGCCTAACAATAGATTTTGTACAAATTTTTAAAGTTCGAGAGTAAATGTAGAATTTTTTATCTTCTTGTCGATTTTAGTTTCGCAATGATATCTTGTTACTGATAAATTATATTTTGTGGCAAAGGTCATAAATCATTCTGATTAAACGCGAGTTCAACTGTACTTTCCCGATCGTAAGCGCGCTTTCGGTAATTTTGTTGTTATGAAAGTGTCTATTGCAGAAATCATCTTTAATTTTATACATTCTAATACTTTTCTGGATTAAGATATATAACTTGACTCTATGACAGCAGGCCGCTCACAGTTAGAATATACCTTTGTGAATAGAATGATCTCGATTAAGGGTCTCTCCCTATCTAATATTGATATTTATAAAATTATTGACAAACAGCGTTAGACTCGGTCATTCAACATGTAATATAAATATATCGGGTGTATAAGATTCCAAACACGACGGTTAAGAGTTCGATTTCCACTTAAAGGAATCAAATATTTATTTTTTTCATTTCCACGCCCTGTTAACAATGGCCAAGCGTGGCGTTGAGTAATAGAGAGAATACGGCGGAAAATGATGATCGCAGTGTCTTAACACCAGGTTCCTTCTGCCTGCTCTGCTGTATGCGGAGTACGACGTAAAACAGAAAAAAAATATATTTATCAATATTTATATTAGTTTTCAGCTCTGCTTTTCCTAATCTGTAAGATGATTGAAGAAAATATATGAAAAAAAAAATACTTGAATTCATTGCAGCGCTGTTAAGACTTTATATATTGTTAGGAAAAGTTTGATTTTAAACTTTATCGATAGTTTCAATATAGACGCAACGGTCATTTACCAGATACTCTGTCCATTCCACCAGGTCCTTTATCGAATGTTAGAACTGCAAACGTTTTATATTATGATTAATGGTGGGTCTCTGCTTTGAACGCGTTCAGGGGGGCCTGTCGATATGTGAAATAGCTATGTCACACTTCGTCCCCATACAGTAGGGGGCACTCACCCTTTATATTAGAATGTGCGTGTAATATAGCATTCTATATTAAGATGTTTGAGATGTATGTGACGACGATTTGTGTTTTGTTGCATTTTTTAGTACTCTTCTACTTTATAGTATCTACTGATAAATGATTTTTAAAGTGTCCTTTTATATAATTATATTATAAACTTTTTATATAGCAATTATATCTTGAAAGCCAAAAATATAATGCCCATTAATAAAGAGATACGGCTTATTATTAAGATTTATTTTTTTGAAATTTAGCTTCACGCTGTATCTCTTACACAGCAATCTAGGCATATTAAGACACTCCGTTCTCCATTTTCCGTCGAAGCATTTCGTGTTGAGTAACTTAACTCAACGTCGCGCTTTGCCTCGGCACCAGAACAAAACAAATGAAAATATAAATTTAAATAAATATCACATTTCCTCGAATAGGGATCGAACTCACAACCAGTCGCGTTTACAGTCACACACTTGTAGACAGTGCGCGACTCGCCTCAAAAGAGATGGCTCATTATCAAGAGTTTTTTTAATTGTTATATTTGTTACTATGCTGAAGTTTAACCATTGTCACCGTGATTTTGTTTCGTGTTAAGAATCTCAGATGACGTCAAACATGTAAAAAATCTGTTGCAAAAACTACTGTAGCTAATTTATCTCGTTGTGTATTCATTTTTTTTTTGTATATGTTAATTTATCTTCTTGTTAATTTTGTGAATTTAAATACATTTTTGCTTAATTTAGTAGTGCTTATAAATTATACAGTATTGATTTTTGTTAGTACTTCTTATTATGATAAGGTAAAAGATCTTGTTTAATTGTAAATTGTAATTTACAATTAAAATAGATAGCTTTTATAGTCAATATCGTAGTGCAATGCAATATGTAGGTAAACTTAAACTAAAAATTGAAATTCATCTGCTTTTTTAACTTGATATTAATGTTGTAAGACCTACCGTACCTGCCGTTTACAACGACACCGGTTAGGTAGGGAAGAAGGTACTCGGTTCCTGAGAAATTAGAAGCATTACATGGCTCTTTGAGAGGATGTCGTCGGCGGCAAGGCCGTTTTCTGCGCCTGTTTTTCCGCCTATTTACTTATTAATCGAGTATTTTATTCGAGTGAAAGGTACAAGACAAGAGTATCATGACACTAAGCTCTCTCTGTTTACCCTATTTTAATTCAAAGATATTGTTATATAGGTATCGTTAAAAATGAAAATTAATGTTCCCCGTGAATATTATGTCTTAACTTATTATTTTAAATAAGTAGCCTTACCTACGTGACTAAGGAGGCGTACACTTCTATTATCTCTGACCAAAACCGATATGATAATCGCTAGCAATGACCTTGGTATACATTTATTGGCGATGTATTACCGTAGTTTAAACTATTGTCTATAACATGCGCTGGCGCAGTTCTCGATAAGCTGGCTACGCTGGCTGGTCGTTGACCCAGCGCGGGTTAGCGCTCGAGATTTCTTAAACCGATCCGCTTATTAGGTATTCTACAGCGGG
Organism: Heliconius ricini; assembly: GCA_018231645.1. Lineage (NCBI taxonomy): Eukaryota > Metazoa > Arthropoda > Insecta > Lepidoptera > Nymphalidae > Heliconius > Heliconius ricini. The sequence continues at coordinate 3,229 of DVQM01001378.1, read as the reverse complement.
TTTTGTATATGGACCCTATTTTTGATATGTACAACTATTTGGTCTTGCCGCATGGTTGATTTAAATTTTATTTTTACTCGGTGATATAAGAATAAAATTGTAAAATTTGTAACAAGGTTATATGTATTTTCGAATTATTACTTTTGATAAGAATTGTATAGAAGTTTTGTTTGGTAAGTGCCAATTAAACAAATTAAGGCGCCATATGTTATAACTGTGTGTAAATGCGTATGTAGGTATCTCTTGCATTGCACTCGAATATGTCTTTGAAGTAATGAAGTATACAGGCTTTAAGTTGATAAATGATTGTTTTTCCGTCTTTGTCTGTTTTTAAATACTGTATTAACTATTTATATGATCAATATAGATTCATATGTAAATATTTTTTCCAACAAATTACAACCATTAATTTTTTAAGGTTTTTGTAATTACCTTTTTTCCTGTCCTTGTTATCAAAGCGCGGCGTTGATTTCTACAACCACAAATCTTAACACTTGGTTCCCTTTGCGTACGGACAAAAACGTGGAAAGTGGATAAAAATTATAAAAAAAAACTAATGTTACATTAGAATACATTGTAAAATGTTTAATTTAATCGAACAGACCGACATAAATGCGAGTTAGAAGGAAATACAAGATACGTTTCGTCTGTACAAGAAAGGCGTCGACGCCCTTAAATCAATGTTACGCTCGTTCTGCGTCCCATTCAGAGTGTCTCCCCTCTGCCCCTTAACTGCCGGTGACGAGTTCAACGATCTGAAAATACATAACCATCATCTTTTTGATTACTTGTGAATGGCAGTTTGCTGGTGACAGTGACGTTTGGCTGAGGTACATAAAATTTGGAAATAGTATTAAACTAACTTTTACTTACAGTTTCTTAATCAAATCTAAACAACGACGACGTGATCTACGCAACACGCAATGAAAGCTTTTCCGTTTTTGTAACCTTTTTGATTCTTACGAGGCTTCTATTCACAACGAGATTTTTGGAGACCCTTGCATAGCCTATATCCTTCCTCAATAAATGCACTATATATGTATATGTGTATATATGTTTACATAATTTTGAAATAGGAATCTAGACATCATTTTCTTCTTCCGTTTATTTGAATTATTTTTGTTTATTACCTAATATGATTACTAAGAATTACTTAATGAAAAAAAAAATGAAACATAAAGAGGTAAAATGTTAAAAAGGGACTTTAAAATTTTAACTTAATCGAATCTAGCTTTACATTTTATCCCTAGCGGTGTAGTCAGAGAGAACGGAGCGCCAAACGCTATGATCTACATGTACATACCTCTTTCGCCTCGTACACTGTCATCATACATGCCTTCGGGGAGCCCCGCGCTTTTTACGTGACCTCGAGTATCTTTGATAATTTATTTTCAAAGGTCAACCGCGGTTCCCTTCCCTCTACCTCTCTTGCCGCTTACTTTTCCGTCATAATTTTTTTTGCCATTCTTTCATCACTCACTCGTTCGATATGCCCAAACTAACTGAGTACGTTTTTCTTCATTCTAGTTATATTACATTTAAACTATACAAGACTTTCACAAAAATTGTAACCTATGTATTATTCTGATGCATAAAGTATATACTTTACAGTAGTAAAGCTTCAGCTCCGTTCAGTTTAGTAGTTTTTGCGTGAAACTGGAACAAACATCCATCCTGATAAACATTTTAATTTTAGTAGGATGTGAGCCGTTATATAAAATAAATTATTTTAGCTTACTGGCATCCTTTGAACGCACAACGTTCTAAATTCATACATATTATAATTACCCTTTTCAACCCTTTCATTTTTCAAAAGTTTTGAACATATCCTTCATTCATGAAGGGAAACGAGTAATTTTAGGTTTAACACAACAAAGATGACTCAACGATGATAAATATTTATGTTTCTCGTACATAAGAATGAGGAAAATATGTATTTTAAATCCGTTATGGCGCAGTGGCACAGTGTCTGACTGTAAGCGCGACCGTTATCAGCTTAAACCACACACGATGGTAAGAGTAGTTTTCATTTTCCTAACTCGAAAAATTAAGCGGTGCATAGGGAACGGAGTGTCTTGACACTAAGTTGCCTACGGGTCATCAGGATATATGACAGAAACCTATACTCGTCAAGCTATAATAAAAATAAATATAAAGCCACATGGACAAGGTGCGAATACAGCAAAGTAGGCCGCAGTTTATGCAATATCGTAAACATTCTCGACTCAAGTACGCAATTATTTAAATTTTACGGTAATTTTTTATCCTTATTTCGCAACAGGTTTGTTGGTTGATACCTTTTGGGATTTGTTTTCGCGTCTGCGCTCGTGTTCATGTTGTACGACTCTATAAAAACTGTAAACGTTACATTGTTAGTGTATATAATAATCTGCTATATGTATTTGCACAATACAATTATAAATATAAACAATATTACAAAATTGTTCATTTTTATATTTCTTTTATACCGGAAGTGGAAATAAGCGGTATATTTTATTATATTTTTTATTAATACCACTACCTTCGGGTGACGAGTTAAACTGTGAGTATTATTAAATATACATTTTTTTTTTTGCATTGAAATTAATATTTGAATCCATCGTGGCGAGTGGGGTAGTCCCATTTGGGGGAATTAATTATTGTTTGTTTTCATTTCCCCGCTTTGATAGGCGTAGAGCGTCGTTTCCGCTTTTCTTTCCGCCATTTAATACGCAGTACCTCGAATTGGGGTGGAAATCGGAAAACATAGTGTTTAATATTATTATATATTATATTGCTTTGGAAATGAAACAAACTATATTAAATAATTACAATAAATTCTGTATGCCTACCTTCTATTAAGGTATTCAGGATAAAGCATAAAACGAAGAAACTAAAGAAATATGCAATATCGTATAATAGCAAAATCAGATTGTGCAAGCAGCTAGGCTTTATTTGTTAGTTTCACATTTATCACCCTCACATTATTTAAAGGAGGTGTGGTTTCGAATAGCCATATGACACATAAGATTCTATTTGTCATGGATTTTGTAACGTAACAGTACGTCACATTTGAAACAGGTAGGTCCAGTACCAGGTCAATTGCTCTATGCGTGTGAAATATATTAGTCACAAACGGAAATCAAAGGTACTTTTACACTAAAAATGTTTATGTTGCGTAAACTATGTCTTTGTAAAAAAATTAAAATTAAATTAGCTTCACGCTATATCCCGCACACAGCAGGGTAGG
>DVQM01001377.1:0-12249 GCA_018231645.1 Heliconius ricini | reverse complement strand
CCAGCTTCTAAAACGGTTACAACAACGCCATAATTTTCCGACGAAAGTTTCAAAATTTCCATCCTCATACACCACACACTACTCGAACATTTTAGGCGTCCAGATTCTCACTGTTAACTATAAGTATTAATACTGTTTCCCCCAATGTTTCCGCGCTATTTCGTCTTTGCTTATTGCTTAGGGTGTCGGCCGCACAATTTTATCGCCGCCAATTGTATTGTATATCTTGTATACACTACGACTGCGACTGCGACACTTCCCTCTATGAATGTTATATTTTGTTGTGCCTCCCCCAATTTAAGAGTCTCCAGCACAAACACTCGAGGCTTACTTTAATTTTGATTGAAGAAATATAGTGTCTATTCCACAAGGATAAAGGATAAAACGGTTTGAACTGTGGTGCAATTACTTCAATCAATGGTGTGTACTTTGAGTAAATTAGTATTATTTGTAAGATACTGTTTTCATATTTCACCTTGTAAACAAATTAAATTTACAAGAGGATTACATGTATTATTTTGATAACAGAATTTGATAAAAGAATTTCAATTTCTTACATTTTTACTGAATTGGGTAGGTACAGTCTATATTTGTAGATGATCGTTTTTTTTCTAGCTTCATTGCGCATCTTTTTTTTAACCTAAGATATAAAATAACAAAAATATTCACAAATCATACTAGCAAAGTTATAAGAGAAGTTTATCATTCGAGCAAACACAAGAATAGGGCCCATTTGACCCGTACAATTCGCAAACTGTCGTTTCAAGTTGTCTGGACCTTCCAACTGACCGCAGGCTATCTCATGATAAACCTACTGCCTGATACGCTAAAACGTATATTCCTTTCATATAACTGCCTCTATTGCTGAATACCAGTGAAACAAGAAATATTTAATATTTTTACTTTTTCGCTCAGGTAAGCTAGACGCGGCATTAAGCTCTGTCATTCAACAAGCAATGCCTCCAGAATTCAGCGAAAAGTGGAGAGCAGCGTGTCTTAACACTTGTCTCCCTCTGCTTACCCTGCTACAAGCCAGATACAGCGTGAAGCTGAAAAAAGAGAAGAAATTGAGATCTTATTGAAATATATATTTACTGGCTCATTTAGGTTATTGTAAATAATTAGTCTTCATGCATAAGTAGCTTGATATACAAAAAGTCACAAACCACTACATATATCAGAATGTAATAGAATATAAAAGATATTTATTACTTATGTTATTTATTAAAAATAACATTGTAAAATTGAAGCCGTTATCCTGGTACGGGGGAAAAGCGTGAAGCTGATTTTTTAAGGCTTTAATGCTAAAATCTAACTAGTTTCATACGAAACGAGCATTGAAAATGTAATTTTATAAAACCACTGAATCCAACATAAATTACGCGCCTGCTTTAAACTAATATGAGCAATTAACTTCTCACATTTTGATAACGTATAATAACCGAGATGGGTAGTCCTGATAGCGCGCCTAGAAGTTCAAATTTATTTGAACCATATGTTGTTATGGGCATTAGTTAATTTATGCTAATGTGTAACCGTTAATATTGATATATTTTGTATATAACAGTCTTCTATTATAACCAATCTGTTTATTGGTTTAAATGATATATATATTCTTTATTGCATGTAAAAAAAAAATATAAAGAAATAATAAAATTGTAAAGATTGTTTACAATGGCGGAGAAGGATTGGAGAAGAATGAAGGATAAAAATGGTTTACAATGATTAGTTCGTACAATAAAGTTATTTGTACTTTACAGATAAATCAAGTACACCATAATATACCTTATATTATACTGTACTGGTCTTCATGAGGCATTACTTAAATTTGACATTATATAAATTTTCCTATGGACAAAAAAAAATGTTATAATATATAAGAGCGAAGGATCGTAAGCGTGTGACTGTAGCGCGATAGGTTGTGGGTTCGATTATCATTTGGGGATATGAAATATTTTATTTCTTCGTTCTGGTACTGACAAGTGCGACGTTGATTTCCTCCACTCTACACGCAATGCCTCGAAAATTCGGCTGAAAGTGAGAAACGGTATGTTCTAACACTAGGTTCCTTCTGCGTACCCTGCTGTCTGCGGGATACAGTGTGAAGCTGAAAAAAATTTAAGTGGTAAAAAATATGCAATAAAACTTGACTATTTTTATCGTAGTGCATTTAGAAAATGTATTAATGTTTACGCTATGGCTGGTGCAGTGTTGACTCCAAAATGAGAGCATATTGGAATTTAATTATTTTCATTTCACCGGTTTGGTTTGGTTATTCGTCTAGTCCATGAGTTTATTATTTTTTCATTATTCTTTTCTAAACTTATTCATTCTTATAAAAAGACAAAGCGCGGCGTTGAGTTCCGCTTCTGCCACGCAACGCCGCGCAACGCTGTACAAAAGATAATGTTTTAACATAAGATTTCCTTTTCTTATCCTAGTAGGTTACGCAGCATATAGCCTAAAGCTAAGAAAAGTAACTGAATTTGACATTTGGCATTGACAGATCATAACAAAACATATTATTATTGAAATTGAAACATTATATAATCTTAAAATTTATATGTTAAAAATAAACTTTAAAATTTTAAATAGAAATCTTTACATTTAAAAGGAGCGAATATTTTTTAGAAAAAATGTCGTCCAATGAATTAAGAATATTAAATAGACAAATTTACTTAGTAACCATTTATGATAGACCATAGACACTCTAGGTACATTTTTGTATTGCCTTATGTAAAGTATATATGGTATTGTTTAAAATGGGTGGATTAAAGTAAAAGCAACTGAAAAAGACCAAATTTATTTATATATCCTTCGTAATACGACAAGAAAAATTTTAAAAAAAAGTTTTTTTTTCAGCTTAACGCATGCTAAATCATATATCAAGTGCAGACAAAACTGTTACAGATATGCAGAATAGAGATCGTAACCAACAGCGATATCTTTCTAAGAGAGGTACCCATAATCAACACATTTAAAGTGACGTGACGAAGCTAGCAGATTGACAAGGAAATGAAAATAAATTCTTTCCCTAAGTGGAAATCAAACCAACAACCTTTGCGCTTACAGCCCAACGCTTCCTACTGAGCCACAAGGATGATATATTTAAACGCAATCTCTTATATATAAATGAACTTTATGCTGACATCAATCATTTATGTTTGTTTGATCAAATCTTAATAAGCAGGTACATAAAATTATCGAGTTTTTTTTTATTTTGATGTTTTTTTCTTGGAGTGCTGTCAAAACGTTTATATTAACGAGTATATCAGTTTTTTTTTTGCTGAAGTATTGTAATTGGCTGTCAGTGTCCGATTAAAATTTTACATAAGCTTTTTTATATCATGTAGAGGCCACAGGCGCAGTTGACAGCATTTGACTGCAAGCGCGATGGTTGTAGGTTTGATTATCACTATGGGAAAAAATATATTTCCCTGAGCTGTTAATTAAACATGGCGTTGAGTTCAGCCAAACTAAAGTAACCTATTTGAAATGACTGGAAATATAATCTCAGTAAATCAATGTAAACATTATGTCGTTCATTAATATAAGCTGTTGTTTAGGCGATTTTTTGCACGCTGTATGTCGCATGTAGCAGAGTAGACAGAGGGAGCCTAGTGTTAAGGCCGACCAGACTGAAGAAATGAAAATACTAAATATTTACTTTCGTCGAGTGGAAATCCAGTCCATAACACACATCACATGTACAATCACATACTTATAATCCTGGACCACGAATGACCTCTAAATTAAATGAAATTATTATTTATGTGCAAACACGAGAGCAATATTTCAATTTAAATTAAAGTATATTTGTATGAATAATATTTGTCAAAAAATTTAAAAAAAAAACAGAAGTGTAACGTAAACCGTGGTTGAAATATTATTTACGAAGTAAACAATCACATTGTGGGTATTACGAATGCTGTACAAACAAACCAACAAGCGCACAAGCCGTGACCCCGTAGTTAATCTGTTTTTTGTTATACCTACCTACATGATGTTTATCGTTATTTTCGACTTGATATTTAAAATGATACATGATTATATTTTAAAAATAATATTGTGGCCAGCCGCGGCGCACTGGCTCTTGTGACGCGAGAGGTTGTGAGTTCGATTGCCATTCGAGGAAATGAAATATTTAACATTTGTATTTTCTTCACTCTGGTGCCAAGTCAAAGCGCGATGTTGAGCTCTGTCACTCAACACGCTTCCGCCAGAGTTCAGGGGAAAATGGGTAACGGAGAAATAACACTGGGATCGTTTTGCCTACCCTGCCGTGTGAGTGATACAATGTTATATGGTTAAAAAAAATATTTTTTAAAAAATCTCTTGTATTCACAGTATAAATAATATTTTTTTACATAAGCACACAACTCAAGCCAAAGTACTATTACAGAGTAAAACGCTAAAAATACCGCAGCATATCGCGCTCATATCAAAGCACCTTTCTATTCGAGAATAATCCTTTAGGCTGCAACATTTTGTAATATTAATGTACATATTTTTTATTTTAACAACACATCAAAAAAAAAGTGAAACACCGTCATTTTATGATAATGGAAGGATTCCCTCCAGACTCCCGGTGAGTGGCGGAGGCTCTTAAATTTACGATTTACGCATGATGAGTGAGGTTTATGGTTTGCAATGTTTAAACTCCGCAAGCTAATGTAATATGTCTCTGTATGCCGTAAACGGCAGGTAGGCAACTTTAAATGGAAGTTTTATTTAGTTTCCGAAGTACATGAATTTATAACTTTGTAATTAAAATGCGCAAGTCAAGTTAAATATATGGCCAATTTTGTGAAGTAAATATACTGAGATAGCATTGTTTAAAAAACTTGAATTGGAAGAAATAATAAATAAACAAGATATATTTTATAAAAGTACATAATATATTTATAGAGATTATAAAAAATGAATTTTTGATACTTCTATACTTCATACAACCTTTTAGTCACATTTCATTGAGTCACTATGCTAAGTACATAAAAACATAATTTTCAGCTTCACCCCGCATATAGCAGGTCTGGTAGCGGGAACCTCTTGTTAAGAACACTCGGTTCCCCATTGCGGCTTTAGCCCAGAGCGGGGAAATAAAAATATAAATAAATAATAATCAATTCTCCGGAGTCGGGATCGAACCCACAACCGTCGTGTACAGTCCAGTCACACCATTGTGCTGCTACGCCATGACTGCCTCACAATGGTGTAAACACAATTTTAATATAAAAAAGAGCATGGACAACTTAAAATTCTTATAAGACGCGATAAATATGCTAAATATGGCATATAGCGTCCCTTCATATAGTGGATACTGGGTGGAGACATTCATTAAAACTTCGCTAAAACAACATAAACACACCTGTTGCAGCACCTGCAGCACTTATAAATGTAACTAAAGATATATGAAATCTAATATAATTTATATTCAAACACAGTGTTCATTGATTAAATATTATAATTCATCTGCGGCTGCATAATTTATTCCATTTTCATATCGGGCACGATCGCGCGAGTTATCCTCGTGAGCCCACATTTTTTAATAAGTTTCATGCAAATCGGAAAGCTCTAGACTTAATATCGGCTTCATCATCTATATCAACGAAATTGAAAAGGTTCTATACGTCGAGTGAGGTTCTACTTGACGAAGGTTCTGCCTTTGAGAGCCCTACTTACGGATTTGGTATGAACGCCGGTTATCGAACTATATATTTTGAAGAAAAAAATTGAAAGTTAATTTTATAAAGAATAATATATAATTAATTAGAGTGTTGAAAAATGATTATATATTAAGTAGTATTTTTTAATACTTTCATATTTGCTAATGGCTTCGTCCGCTGGAACAACACAATTATATAATTTTCTCATCTAAATTATTTTCGTGATCCAATAGTTGTTTTAAAGAATAGACCAGCATTTCTAGTTTTTCTATACAAATCACACTACATTATCGTTAAATGAGGTTAGGAGCAAAAGTTAGGAGTAGGAGGCCTAGAATTTTTCACAACATTATTTCTATTTGACCTACTTTTTATCGTATCACATTTAATATATTTAAGCCAAAAGTTCCATATCAAATAAGTTCTGCTTCTCTTCTTACTATTAAAAAATACTATACCCACTTTACATATATGTATGTTCCTACTTTTACTTAGCAAAAGTACGCTGTGGAGTCGATTATGACCTAGTTACAAAAATAGACAAGTGGCTTGTGAATTGACGATGTTCTAATTAAAATACAGATCTATCTGACGCTAATTATTTTTATTATGATTTATACAACACATATAAAGTATTAAGAGGCCAGGAGTGGCGCAGAGGCACAAAGTTTTTACTGTAAAATTGAATGGTTGGGGTTTCGATCCCCAATTGAGGAAATGATGAGATTTATTTACATTTATACTTTTATTTCTTCACTCTGGCGTCGGGGCAAAGCGCGGCGCTGAGTTCCGCCCATCCATACGGAATGCCTCCAGAACCTCGTAGTACCCCTCGTCATAGTTTCCCTCTGCCTACCCTGCCGTGCCCGCGGGATACAGTATGAAGCTGAAAAAAAAGTATTAAGTGTTGGTATAATATTTTCATAATTTTTTTAATCTTCTGAGTTAAGAATTCTGAATCCCTTCTTCACTTGAAAAAAATAGTACATATCATATTTATATCTAAAGCTACACATATAATAAAATTGTTGTAATTGTGTGATCGCTGACATGGAAGGTATGCATATAACTAAATCTGTTGTTGGTGGTGTATATTAATACAATATATACATAAAACAATGATTTTAAAAATATTTGTCTACTTAAATTATTATTATTGTCGTTTTACAAAATAGGTTTTTTTTGAGGGTGATGCCGCGAGCGGGTCGGTAGTGTCTAATGTTTTGAAAAAATACATAAATAACTAAATATTTTGAAATTCACTTTTTTTTGTTTTTAACTTCACTCTGTATCCCGCTCATAGATAAGAAGGTAAAGGGAACCTAGTATGGCATAATTCAATGCCACTCTTTGCCTCGTTACCAGAGCGAAGAAATAAAAATATTAAATATCATATATTTCCTCGAGTGGGAATAAAACCTACAACTTATCACGAATAAGACGTACGCTTCTACCTCTGTGCCACGACAGGCCTTTAACCATTATCCTATATTTAAGTATAATTACTTATCCACGTTCAATTTGAAACCATATTTAAACTCTCCAGTGTCATCCATTTATCATGGAAGAATTTAAGAAAATTGGTTTATTTTCCAAAGAGTATAAAGTGAAAGCGGAAGGACCTTTAGTAGTCAGAATGACAGATGGCTATCTGTCCACGACTCCACTCCGATACAGTACATAGTGACGTAACGTGCCCGATTGATCTCGTCGACGGCGATACACGATAAACGCTATCTAAATGGTAGAAATAAAATCAGCAATTTAATTAGCTTAATGATGTGGAAAAAATATCTATTATATATGCTTTTGTTTTTTTTGGTAAGTATGTTTTTCTCTATTTCTATTTGATGATATACTAATAGAAAAATAACTGACTTTTTACCAACAAAAAAACAAATGTGTGACAAATGTGTGTGTATTTTTTTAATTAATGTAATTATAAGCAAACAAATTGATTTAATTTATTTATTATAAAAAATACATGCAATAGTTTATAAATACAATATAGTGAAGGTCAACGTGGTGCAGTCGCACAAGTGTGTGATTGTAAACGCAAAGGCTGTGAACTTTTATTTATTAGTATTTTCATTTTCATAGAGGCCAGTCGTGGCGCAGGGGCACAAAGTGTGACTGTAAACCCTGACTGACTGTAAAAACTGGTTATGGGTTCGATCTCCACTCGAGGAGATGAAATATTTACTTAAATTTATATATCTATTTCTTCGCTCAAGAATACATAAAGTTATATTATAATCAAGACAGTTTTTTTTAACAATTTAAAACTAATTTAAAAAAATATTTCTTAGAAAAATCATTCATATTTTAATGAAGTATATAATCAGCCTCACGCTGTACCCCGCACAGAGCAGGCTAGGCAGAGGGAACATAGTGTTAAGACACTCCGCTCCCTATTTTCCGCCGATTTCTGAAAATATTGCGTGTTAACTAGGGGAAGTCAACGTCGCGTTGGACAGGGAGAGAGGGGAGTTTGAACCCACAATCAATGGCGTTCACAGTCACATATGCACCTCTTTCACGACTGGCCTCAATTAAATAGAATATATTTGTTCCATTTCTTATATTACATATGCCTGGCTTATTGAACAAAATGCTTATAATGTAGGTATATAAGTTGACTAAATCTACCAGTAACAAACGTTATGAGCAGATGCCACAGTAAATTTTAGTCCTATACAACAAGCATACGTTAGGATAGACGTTTAAAGTGATGCTTAAATTTTACGATAGTCGCGGGCAAAATGGGGCCGTAACTTAGTTTTGTACGTAAAAGTCTAAATTTCGTTCAAAATTTTCTAAATAATTCACTTGAATCATGTATGTTTATAAATTTTATTTTAAATCTAAACGGGTAGAGTATCTACAGTCTATTGACATATCATATAATTATTTTTTATGTACAAGATACAAGATGTGTCTGTGAACGCGACTGGTTGTAGGTTCAATATCTACTCGAAGAAATTAAATATTTATTTAAATTTATATTTTTATTTCTTCGCTCTGGTGCCGAGGCAAGTGCGCCGTTGAATTACGTTCTTCAACACGCAATGCGTCAAAAATTGGGCGGATATTGGAGAACAGACTACCTTAACAGCAGGTTCCATTAGGATACAGCAGGTAGCTGACTTAATCCATTAATATTATATGAATTTGGACCTATAAAAATAAGGAATAAAACAAAATAGTCTCCCTCAAGCAGCAATTGCAATAATACTTTTCTTGAAAACGAGATAAACAAACTTGCAATCGCATTTGCATTTGTACACGAAGCAATGTCTTCTAATGGCGCAAGTAAAACCGCAATTTTCTCCCAGAACCTAATTACTAAATGCAGTCAGCAGGCTATCAAATGGCTATCAACACTAGCTAGCTATGCTTCTTTTGAAAGTAATTTAAATTTATTTTGTTGTTATTGGCTTATTGGAAAAAATACGGAAAAAGGGGAGTCTAGATATTATTTACTGCCTAGTACATGAAAAAAAAACAAATTAAATTACAGAATAGCGGGTTAATGTAACAAATAGCTGCCTTAATAATGCTAGCAATGTAAATAAATAGTGGTGTCCCACGATCATTAAGTGAACCTGTCGCCCTTCGTGGTTTCCAGGGGTCGTGAGTGCGATAGTATTAGTCTAATATAAGTATATAAGGATGGACAGATATTGAGACTTAAGGTATAGGTATATAATATTGGTTCAAATGTTCACATTCAACCCTCTATAAATATCAATTGTTAACCCGACTTTGGTGACCTGTATGAAAATCATATAACTTTTGGACCCGGCATCACTCATCTTATGTCCCCCGGACTTACTAATCTCCATAACATCAGCATGAACGCACGTTCCAGAGTTTTGAAACCAAGCCGGCCCGTGAGCCCGGTGTCACCAATTACGTTAGTACGTATGAAAATTATTCGAAGTTGATTTTGTATTTTCTTTTTTAAATTTATAAAATTTGCAAAAGTACGAGTTTTGCATTGACATTTTAATATATTATTATAGAGTCAATTAATAAATTGGCTCATTGCATAATTTTGCAAAGTCATGGGTCAATAATCCCAGTCTGTGAGACCGGCATCACCAACGATATAAGTCGAATTAACGTCATCAATGGCGGGCTAAATACTCTACTTCCGAAATAAAGACAATACATTTGCTATGTGGTAATTTTATTTACTACTCATGGATATAAAATATTAATTTAGCTTCAATTTTTTTTCTATGTATAAAAGCGTAAAATAATCGTTAGAGTCTAAATTTTACGGTATAATATATATTTTTTTATTTCACGCTGTATTCCTCACATAACAGAGCAGGCAGAGGGAACTTGGGAACCTAGTGTCTGTTTTCAATAAGCAGAGACTAAGTTCCCAATAACATAATTACACTCTGTTTCAATACTACAGGCATTTGGATTTGTGTGGCAAAATTTTGAAATTATTATTGATTTAATTTTCTCAAGTGAATCGAACCCACAACCTACCGCGTTTACAGCTCGCTTATACTCCTACACCTCTCACGTCGCCTTTCCCAAGCTACCCTAAGATAATTATATTCATATATATCCTTTTTCTTTTTTTTTTAATAATTTCAAGACTTTCTAGCTTATAAGTATAAATTTTCATTTTAAGGTATATCGTATCATTGGACTATAAACATCTTAGTGCAATGTGCAAGGTAGTTTTTATAAAGAGTATGGCGTAATAAAAACCACCATAACTTTAATACAGTAATAAAAAGGAATATGGGTACTGCAACCCATCATTAATAAGACCTGTCGCTCTCTGACCCACCCTGGGGACAGAAAGTGCGATATATTGTTTTATAAAACGGAATGCAATATATCTTATAAATATGTATATAACTTAATTATTTTCATGTAATTGATTTTACCTGAAACATCAAAAAAAAATATTTTTCCAATATTTTCCTTTGTACTGCATGTGCTCACTATTGTATATTCGTTTACTATATATTTTTATACAAAGCCACTTAGTTTTCAAGTCGGTTTAATAAAAAAAATATTTATTCCATATAAAAGAAATAAAAATAAAATTCAAGAAACACATTTTTGCATAAAAACTCACTTATAAGTTATTCATGCTATGATGGATGAAGTCTAGTATCTTTTTCCAAAGTTAAAAGGTTAATAAAGTCCCGCGGGTCCCCAACAAATGCGGGTGACCTCACGATGTTTCTTGCCAGTCAAGATAAATTACAACTAATTAAGCATTTAAGCAGAATTCCGAACTGAACGGTATATTCTTTCTTTTTATTATTATATATGTATAAAATGTTAAAGATCTGTGTTATTTATATATATATATATAAAATATTAAAGATCTATGTTATAGTGATTAACTGGTCGCGTTCTACAGCAGCAATTACTACAGCATTTTAATATAATACTGGTTTTATCTGTGACTTTGCCACTGTGGACAAAAAGGAATAACCAGAAATTGTGTATGTAAATACATATACGACTTTTAGTCATTTCCTTTGTATTTATGTTAGTGTTACATTCTAAGTGTAACTTTGATAGCACTCCTGGTGGTCAATATTAACTAGGAGCATTGAAGCTCACTGCCTACATGGAGACGATTAATGTGATGTATGATGTGATGATTAAGCTATAGCTTATGACCTCTATAGACAAAAATAACTTTCCAATGCATAAAGAAAAGAAACAAACAAGTATTTTCTAAGAGGTTAGCGGAAGTACCTTTCGAGCTATATAATATTTTTATATGAACTTAAATATAATACAAACACACGCAAATAAGCGCAAAATTAGAATAAATTTAAGAACGTATTCAGTTTTGATAACTAAATTAAAAAGTAAAAAGTAATATAGCTATACCTTTATGTAAATTATAACATCTATTACAGCTTCTGGTCACACCTCCACACCCTCGGGACGAGGGTAGCAAAGTTCAGGGGACCTCTCCCTCGGATATGCAACAAAAAGTCTATTTACGATCTGACAATATTGTTAATTCGTGCCCTTCTTCACGTTCAGTTCAAAATGATGTCTCAAATATAGGATTATATTTATATGTATGTTTTGTGTTATTATTTTTTTTATTATATTATTAAATAATATTTAGAATAAAGAGTACTTTTATACTAGTATTAAGTAAAGAAGGTCTAAATTGGTTCTGAGTTTCTATTGACCTAGGTTCTGAATAAAGGAAGCCACGATCGTTGTTTTTAATACAGTAGTATAACTATAGTATTGTTCTTTTATTTTTAAATAAACATCATTCTAGCTTACTATATCTAGAAAAATAAGGCCGTCGTTGTAGGTTCGATTTGATCTTGGAAAATGAATTATTATAATTATGTTGCTCTTAGGCGGTAACAAGGGCAAGAAACGGAGAATCTCGCGTGAAGATTAAAAAAAACTAATTTCTATATATTATATATAATAAATGAGGCTAGTCCTGGCGCAGTGGCACAAAGTGTGACTGTAAACTTGGTCTGGTTGTGGGTTCGATGACCACTCGAGGAGATGAAATATTTACTTAAATGTATATTTCCGTTTCTTCGCTCTGGTGTCG
>DVQM01001376.1:0-12250 GCA_018231645.1 Heliconius ricini | reverse complement strand
GTCGTTTGTAATTCTAATACAACTAAAGAGCTGCAACAAGCTCCAGCTGTCACGAATCCTTGTAAAAAACGACTTGGAAATACATACATAATATGTAAGGAACAGCTCCTTATACAGCGTTTGGGGGCAAGGGCGTTTCTATATGGTCACTGGTGCGCCATATGGTCGACCAATACCACCTAGAATGGGCAGAATGTGATTTTCTCTATAAAAAATAATCCTTCTTGGACAGTATTAGATTGACAGATATTACGTTACAGCTGTCAGCTCTAATATTTGTTAGCGTGTTTTGTGGTTTAATTAGATTTTCATTTGGTGAGTGGTTTTTGGTGTTTGAAATATCATATTTAAGTGAGTGTAAACTGAAACGTAGTAAGCAGATGGAACTTAGTGTTACGGCATTATGTGTCGAGTGGCGGAACTCAACGCCGGGCTTTTTCTTTAGTGCCAGTCACATCCTTGCGCTATGTCTCCGCTTGAATAACCATATAACGAACAAGGAAAAATATATTTTATTGTGCCTCCGTATTAGTCTTGTATACACAAAATATTTTAAAATATTGTCTTCCTGTAATATTATAAATTTGAAATAGAACATTTAAACGCATTTATTATAGTTTCTCTTTACTTTCAGGATGTCTGAAGGAGACGTGTCCCTTATCCAAGACGAGGACGTGCTGCGGCGGATGGTGAGTCTCTCATCACTAGTCACTAGGATCGTATGAGACGTAGTCAGAAAAGTAGCACTGAAAGTAGCAGTAATATATGTTTTCTGTAAATAGATAGGGAAAAATTATAAAGATAATCGAATTTGGTGAAAATACATTTTTTATCGACTAAGTGTGGTGACGGTAGACCAATACTTGTAAGTATGCTTGAAATCATATCCGAGTTGTGACTCGGCCGTAGGCTTGATAGTTCTTAACGGTTCTTGTTTGTTTTCTAGGAGATTTGATTTTAATTTTTTCTATCGCTAAATTCAAAATAATTATGATTGCAAAAAGTATGAGGCAAAAGAATTAAGATGAAAAAGTTAGAAGTGCATCTTCGTCATCTTTGTCAAAAATTTAAAAATTATTCATCAATCAATGTCTTCGTAGATCAGAAACGTTTAACGAAGTTTTTTTTATTATATAAATAAACAATAATAAAACAAAAACCAACTTAACCCACCACATGACTCATAATAATTGCTATCGCATAATACTTTATCAGTACACTCATAAAGTTTCCCTTAAAATTCGACAAATGTTCATGTCAGCTGACATATATACGAGTGAGTACCAATTTTACAACTTGAGGCAGTGTACTTGAGTGTACTCCACATTTTGGATAAGAAAGAGAAGTTACCCTTACATAAATCTTAAAGATAAACAGATTTATTTAATGTAATTTCTATCAATTTTCAGTGGCAGCAGACTGAAGACTTTTCGCGGAAGAAAGAAATTCGAGCGCATATGTATAGACTGAGGGAGGAACGTTTACGCAACCTTTATTCACCAGAACCTGGAGTCGAAACTAAAGGTAAGTTCTTGGTTGAGAAAAGACTAAACTGTTGTGCTTATTACATTATGTATTTAGTGAAAAAGTTCTCTATATCTTTAAAACGAAATATAACAAATAAGTCAACAACGGGAAAGGCAAAAAACGAAAGTATAAATAGTACGTATTTCGGTACTTATAAATATGAAAATAAATTATAATGTAGTATTCATAATCGTGCGTTATATTGGCCCCTCCCTGCAGGTTGTGAATTCTCATCCACGCAAGGTCATGTGAAGTCATTCGCTGACCAGAGCTTCCAATCCATGAAGAGCAAGGAAGTTCGAGACGCGGGCTCCCCGCCCAAGGAGTTCACTTACAGAGGCCAAGGTTCTTAAAGTCACCTGCCATCGATTACTCTAACCGAACTAATACCATTAACCAGTAACGCATTTAACTCGTTATTTGCTATTTCCTAATTTTTTTAACTATTTTCAGATCTCAAAGAGCTTTCTAATGCTGGATGGAACGTCGAAACCGAGAACAGAACAACTGATGATGGCCATACGCAGGTTAAGTCAGTTCACGCTAACATTGAAGGTCGTTACGATGTTGACGGCGGTCATGGTCAATTTGCAGCCGTCGATCACAATAAACAATCTTTTACCGAGTACGACGACGGAAATACTAGTCTTAAGCGTAACGAAAATATTTTTAATACTGCAGCGCATGAACAAGTTATACAAGAAACAAATGATGGTACTCGATTTTCGTCGACAAAAAGTTCGACTAGTTCTTCATCTAAATTCGAGCATATTTCTTCTAAACAAGAAAATGTGCCATATAGTGTGACTGATGATAATGACCTTCTTTTGCGGAAAACATTTAATAACAAACAATATGATAGTAACCGTAACGAAAATATTACATCAAATAAATGTACAAGGACAACTGATTCCGAACAAACTTTGAAGACAGGTTTTGACCACGGTGAATTAGTATCTAGAAAAATTGAATATCCCGACGAAAACACGAAAATTATTGTAGAGACTAGGTGCCTTCCTGATGGTACTAGAGTTACAAGCACTAGAAGAGAGTTTCGTGCTCCTACTGTCCAAACAAGTCATTCTGAACATTCAGAACACTCTTACCAATCTAGATCACAAAATAAATTTTCTACCCATTCTTCATCAGAGAAACGTTCACATGTAAATGAATCATCGTCAAAAATCGTTCGTAATCGTTATGATGACAATATAGTCGATTCTCAAAAAAATATTGATGATTTTGATTTTCAGAGAGTCAAAGAAACTAACTCTGAGAATAATGAAAATGATAACTATATCGACAATAATAAATATTCCTCAAAACAAACATATGAAAATAATTTGAAATCGGAAGATACCCGCCATTTATCGCATAATGATGATAATGTTCAACATGAAAGCTATAAAGTGACTAAGTCTGTACATGATATAAATGAAAATAAATATAGTTCTACTCAAAACAATGATAATGATCAAATATATATTGCTCACAAAACGCAAACACATAATGTTCAAGATAAAGAAGATCGTTCGTATAATACTAACAAAAGTGATGTTTTTATGAAGAATAATGAGCATCAAACACACAATGTGATTGGTGAAGATGTCGTTATTGAATCAAAAACCAACCAATACCAGTCGACTTATCAAACTGATTTTTCTCAGAGGAAAATAAGCAATGATTGGAGTCCTGCACAACAAGCATGGGCTAGCACCCTTCGTTCAGATACACCATCTAGACCTTCCACAAGGGCCTCATCTCCTGGAAGTAAAACTTTCAAGTCAAGTAATTCATCCCTAAGAAGCAGTGTAAGTCCTGATAAAACTAATAAAAAGCCTTCTAGTCGTGGTGGTAGCCCAAGCAAAATAGATAGAAGTTCTCCAACTCGTACCATTTCTGAAAAATATTCTACTACACACTCTTCCTCCACGATAATAGAAACGACGAAAAAATCTCGACCAGCGAGCCCCGGAAAATCGTTACCACACGATCGTCAACCGAGAACAAGTATAAGTCCGGAAAAAATATCTCATACTGTTAAAATATCAAGTCCAAGTCCAAATAGATCAAGCTATGATACAACACCATCCAATTATAATAGACCCAATTCGCCTTCTAAACTTAAAGATAAATCAATTTCACCAGAAAGATTAAATCCTATTTTAAAGCCCAAGGAGAAATCAAATTCACCTCAAAGATTACATTTAAATACTGACAAAGAAGAACCCAGTAATTCTTCCCCAAAAAGGCATCCTGGCTTTGAGTGCCCCAAACAAGAACATCAATCTAACGACGAGTTGCCTCTAAAACATTATGATTCTGACTTTGCGTATGAAAATCCAAAACTCGGTAACAAAACACAAAGAAAACCAAGCCTAAGTCCTGACCGCAAAAATAGAGATCAGAAGCCGTCTTCCCCAACGAGAAGTGCTACAGAACCAATAAAAAAAGTTCAAGAGTTATCACCTATTAAGCCTTCACCACATGAAACGAAAGCCACCCTTGCAAGTCAGCCTGGCTATATGAGACCTACTGCATCGGGTAAACCTAAGTCTACAACCGAAGATTTACCAAATGAGTTGAATAAACCTAAGTCTTTTACTGAAGAGTTACCGTCAGAGAATATTAATATACCAGTTGAGATCTCTACTAAAATTAAGGAACCTCGAGACCATGAAATTGTACATAAAATTAAAGAAGACCATTATAAATTTATTGATGAGGAAACAAAAATGTACTCCCTAACAGATTGTCATCATAATAAATTACCAGAAACTGAAATAACTCGCAATAAATATCCCAAAAATCGTTCGTCTAGCCCCAACAAGACATCAAATTTTTCAACCAAAAATAGTCCTAATAGGGAAATATTAAACAAAAATAATCCATCAAAATTGAGTGAAAATATTCCGGGATCTCGCGTGTCCCCTACAAGAAATATAAACCCAACCAATCATGCAATAGACACTAGTATTCCTTCTTCTTCAATAATTTCAAAAGATGTATTAAGATCACAGAAAAGCCCGTCACCGACGATACAAAGACCATCTTCGACTGAACCTCGTAATGAATTTCGTAAGTCTTCATCTCCTATAAGAGATGTTTCAAAAAGATATAAAGAAACTCCTGAAGACACAAGTGCCTTCATTCCAAAAGAAGAAAGTAATACTGTACCTGATAATACCCCTCTTCGTAAACGCACTCCATCTCCAATAAAGAACATAAAAAATCCTAACAATAAACAAATAATTTCAGAAAATAATGTCACTCTTAATTCATCGAAAACTATAGTAAAAACTGATAATTTAGAAGAAGAATCCAGTAACATCACAATGAATATTGATAAAAAACCAAAAAGCGATTTTCCTAAGAGGGAGGGTTCACCGCTTCAAACAAAATCCATGAACAATAATAAAGATAATATACACTTTACAGATACACTGATACATCAGAATAATGACAAAAAGGATACACAGATGGATAGATCCCGCAATGATTGTAGTCAACAACGTTTAAATAAATCCCCCCGAAAGAGCGTGTCTCCAACTGATTTAGTTGTTTGTGAAACTAAATTTAAACAGACGTCTGATTTTATTGATACAGAAATAAATAATGAAGAAATTAAGCGCAATTCAAAAGATCGGCCTAGGCAATTAATAACACCTTCTACAAGTCCAACACGGAAACCTAAATACACTGAAAATACAATTTCTTCAGGTCAAAGTTCTCCAACAACATCTGTTAGTGGATTTGAATATTTCCCAGCGTGTAAAGGCAAAAAAGTTGTTACTGACTTAGATGAAAAAGAATCATACACAGAAGACATAGATAGCACCAATAATGAAAAAGTTAAGAAAGTAAATAATCAAATTTTAACCAAAAATCCTTGTAGATCACCATCACCCGAAAAGCGTCCAACAAAGGAAACTCTTCCAAGAAAAAGTTCATTAAAGAAAACTTATAACACCCAGATGTCCCCTACAGAAAAACCGCCTTCAAGTTTTCTTATTTCTCCTAATGTAGAAACAAAAGAATTTACCGATCATAAAGTCACTATCCAAGATCATCCTATAAAAGAGACCGAAAAACCCATAAAATCAAAGCCTCCGTTTGAGAGACGTGAAACTTATGAAGAAAGATGCCGCAAAATTCTTGGTATGATTGAGACAGACACAATGGAATCAGAAGATACAATAGATTACACTATAAAGAAATCCAATATACCGACAAGTGAATGCAGTTCACCTAGTGTATCGCCTTGTCGTAGTCCCTCTCCCAATGAAAAGGCATCTAATAAAGAAATTAAAAAAGAAAATACAGATAACAAATATAAAGATGATTTCAAAAATACACCTAACAACCGCAACGTCAGTAAAATTCCAACAAAGGAACTATCGCCTACTAAGCCCCACGATTCTGTTGAACATAAACTGGAATTACAAACAACTGCATTGAAAAATACATCTGTAGTCACATCAAACATAAAAAAAGAAGATATACACAAATCTCATGAGGAATCTATACACATCTACAAGATTATCGATAAAAGTGATGAAGCAGATAACAGCCGTAAAGCTACTGAAAAGCCTAAGCATAATAGTGTAAAAGAATCGGTAAAAATTATTCCGGACAAACATCTTTACAGTCCAAGAGATCAACTTAAAATAATTAATACAAAAATTTCTGAGTTTAATCCTAAAATTATACCGTCAACGGAGCATGATGTACAGCATGCCACTGAATGTATAATAGAGGATAACATTAATGAAAATACAGATGATCAAATATCAAGTGATAAAACTCTATTGTCTCCACAACATAAAACTTCTGTAATACCAAAGGAAATCAATAATTCTAATAAAAACAAGAAAGTATCGACTTTAACTGATGAATTTATTGTATCAGAAAAAGAAAAAGAAGTACTGAATAGAGTTCAAAAATCTTTACGAAAGCTTTCACCTGATCGAAAAGAAAAATCGCCCATTCGTGAATGTAGCCCTTCTAAGTCAGCTACTCTCCGTGATTTAGAAATAATTTCAAAATCTGATGAAATTGAAGATGTTACAGCGGAAGAAGTGTCAGAAGTATTTAAAACATCTAAAAATATTATTAATGAAAATGTCAACGTAATAGTAAGACAAAAATATGATGGAAAGGTTAAAGAACAAAAAACTTTAAGTAAGCCTCCATCACGAAACGTATCACCGACGAAAAAAAATCATAGCGCATCTCCAATACAGTCAAGAAGTATTTCCCCAAAAAAAACAATTTCGCCAACAGAACGACCTCAATCTCCATTAACGCCTAAAGTAAGTGGCATTAAGCCAAAAGAAACTTTATCTTCTCATATTCGCAAGCCCTCACCAAGTACATCATTACACACAAAAATGGAACCTTCATATGTTGATAGTAAAAAGAACACTACAGTTGCTACTAAGCAAACAAATCACTCAAAGACTGTGCCTAATAAATTGCCATCATCTAAAACCATTCAAGCAACTAATAATAAATCAATAGACCAAGAGTCAAAACGAATTGCCATAACAAAAACTAAGGATATCATTCGTAAAGATACTGAATCAAAAGTATCTCGAAGTATAAGTGATATTACAACGAAATCGAAAAAAAATTCCCCTCAAAGAGTTAAATCGAAACCCGAAATTCAAGTAAATGATGTTACGACTGGGAAAGTAACCAAACAAATCAATACTAATGCTAAAAATCAAAAGATTTCTCCTAATCAACCTCACACAAAATTACCAACAAGTAAACCAAAATCCGCTACTGCGCTTAATACATCGACAGATGATGATGACATAATAATTGATGTTCAACAAGCAAAATCTTCACGTGAGAACTCACCAGATCGCATTTGTCCAACCCCACTGGGATTTTCGGAAGATGTAGGAACACCAAGATTTCCAGATGAGGTAAATGAACCAGATGATGAATATCAAAAAAGAAGTCATCAAATTATACACGAAGCTGAAACTATTGTGGATGATATTGTGGAAATTGATGAAGATGACGAACTATTCGTGAGAAAAACAGATATCAATGAATATGTAGAGGTAGATGAAGGCTTAAATAAAGTTTCTAAGACTACAAATAAGTATGAAGCTACGTCACGTTTCAAAGATACTGAAAAAAAAGATCACTCTGACTTTTTGGATGAAAATCTAAAATCAGATGATTGCTTATTATCAGTTTCTGAAAAAGTTAATAAGTTTGCCAAGGGTCCTTCTAACACAGAAGTCAGAAAGAGCCCATCTCGAAATATTATTGAAGAATTTGACAAGCATACATCATATCAAGATGATTATACTAAACTAAGTGTGAATGATAAAGCTCACTTATTTATAGAAACAGCAGAAAATGTAAAAGCAACAAAATCTAAGCCTAAACAAAAAGTGGAGCGCCCTTGTTTTAACGATATAGATGAAACATTAAAAAGTGACGATTGCTTACTTAGTGTTTCTGACAAAGTCAATAAATTTGTAAAAACAGCTGAACAATTTTTAAATGACACCCATGAAGTTGAAGAGAAAGAAAAGAAAATTATAGAGGAACATGAAAAGATTATGAAAAAAATTGTAGGTAATATTGATGATACGACTATAAAATCACATGACGAAAATTATGCTTGCAATAATAATACTTCTAGTAGGAATACCGATAATGACGGTAGGCGAAGCTCTTTAACAAAAGAAACAGTTTCATCTCATGCGAAAATTAAGGAGCCGGTACACTCTAGTATTAAAACCACTGAAAAATCTGCAGTAAGAATAACAACATTACGAAGTAGCGATGCAGTGAAAAAAGCCAAAGCATTATTTGAAAACATTTCATCTCCCACCCCACATAAAGTTGCCGATATATCTCAAACAAAAGCCTCTAAATCAACAGGTACTCCCAAAAAAATAACAAAAAATAATCCCAAAAATATAAATTCCTTGGAAAACATTTCTCGTCCAATTAAAGAAACAGAAAAAATAAAAGTTTCTCCTTTTAATACTAAAGAAGAAACTTACAATGAAACCGAATATACATCTTACTGTGACAAAGATCGAAACAGCCCAGCTCATTTGAGACCAAATTCACCTGAATTTATAAAAATAAAATCTTTATCGAATGATAAAATTGAGCATACTCACGATATGTCCAATTCAAATTTGCCAATAACTGATAAACCTCTTGATAAAATTCCTGGCTATCAGCGTCCCACAAAAACAAGTCAAAATAAGGAAGAAATTAAAATTGTGGAAGAGACAGAAGTAAGGAGCAGAAGAGGAAGCGGAAAATTTGGTGTGGAGCTTCGTAGAACTAGTACAGAAAGATCAACTCCTACAAATGAGCGTCGCCGTAGTAGTGTTGAACACCATCAGCCCTGTATTGAAGATATATTTGACTTAGACCTCCTGGAACAAATGGTAAGGAAATATGTATACATTTTTATAGTATTTAATACATTTTTATTGATTCCAAATTAGATTACATAGTATTTTATTTGAAAAAAAAAAAACTATTTTTAGCTTCTCAGTGTATCCCGCACATAGTAGTGTACACAGAGGGCATCTGAGACCACAGTATTAAGATATTTCGCTTCCATTAAAATACTTCCGTTTCCGCCTAATTGTGAAGGCATTGCGTATTTAGTAGCGCAAGAACGTTATTATATAAGTAAATTATAAATGTAAATATAAATTGTTAATTTGCAGTTGGAAAAGGTCGTAGGCTACGAGCAGAGGCGAAGAATACGAGCTCAAATAAGAATTGCAAAGAAAAATGTGGAAAAAGAACAAATTAATTCATCAACCACCTTAAAAATAAAACAAAGTATAACTAAAGAAACGAAATTAAGGTCACCAGATCGTCTAGATAAATCACCCGAAAGAAAAAAAAACGTTACCTTACATAAAACTGTATCGCCAAGTCGACAAATTAGTCAACATAAGTCATCCTCCCCCGTACCCAACGCTACGCAAGTACCTTTATCATCAAAACCTCATGGATCAGAAAAAGAAAATAAGTCATCTCTTAATGAGGTTACGAAAGAAAAGTCGGAAACAATTATCCACGAAAAATTACCAAGGTCAAAAAGTCCTTCCAAGCTATTAGTTAAATTACCAACTAAATCAAAAAGTCCAACGCGTACTGCTAGTCCTGATAAAAAAAGACCTACGTCTCCAACCAAGTCAACGCCAGCGAAACCTAAATCGAATCGTTTTAATGAATATGCTAATGCCTATATGAAAAAGGTGGGACTTAAGGATGAAGAAAAAACAACAGAGACATCTAAAGTTAAGAAGATTTCTAATGATGAGCAAAGAATTAAGAAATTGGAAAAACATACCTTAGAAGCTAATGCATCATCGATTTTATCTAAAAAGTCCTCTGAACGAACTGTGTCACATGATAATTATGAAATAAACACAACACAAACTAATGGAAAAAGATCACCATCGCCTGAGAATACTATTAATAAAAAAATCTATGAATCTGATAAGAATCACGTTTTGCAAAAGCGTACTTCTCCTGTCCGAAAAACGTATAGCCCCGAGAGGGTAGCACATAGTCTCATATACAATATCCCGCGATCCCCAAGTCCTAAAAGACCCCAAGAATTAAAGCAAAAAACAGACACGGACGGATCTAAAACACAAACAAAGGAAGTTATTATAGGAACAACAATTGATATTGATAAAAAAAATCCTCAAAAACAAAAACAAGAAGAAAAACCATCATGGGTGGTGAATAGAAATTTAAAAAAGACATCTGAGACTCGTACGTTTACTACAAAGAAAGTGGAACCCGAGAAACCAAAGTACCGAGCTGTGAGTCCTTCTAAGGTGATCTCTAAGCCTATCGATGTCATCACTTCGAGCTACGGCCCTGGACCCCTGGATGCGGACGGCAGGCCACTCTTTGGTATCAAAGCATTAAGAAACGGAGGTTCAAATTATCAAGGTATGTATTTTAATCGTAATCAATATGATGTCATTTTTTATTCACGTTGTAAATATTTACACAGCTGAATAATTTACTCGGTAAAGTAGGTGAGTTGACTGCCTAAAGTAAATTATTTGTTAGACCGTCACATACAAATTTTATTTATTATCCAACTATACTATTTCATAGAAGTGACAAAAATGACAGTACGCACTTATAAGTGACTCGTAAACCATAAACGATAACAATACTAGTTTATATAAACTGTTGGCTAACATTTTTATTGGTAATTATAGTGAAAGGTACAGTCATTCGTCAAGAGTTCCACTCGCGGAACGGTGGTGAACCAGAGGGGACTGTGTCTGTGACCGCCTACTCCACGGAGCCTGAGGACTTGGAGAAATTGTTGCACAGTCAGGGTGAGAAACCGTCTAGGATTCACGGTCTTGCTGCCATCACAACGACGAAGAAGTTCGGCGGCGACACTGGCACTACGTTTAGCGAAGTTCATAACGTAAGCGCCTACTAATTTTAAATAGCAAAAGTTTTAACGACATCTTATAAGCAAAAAAATCTAAATATTTTTGGTTCCATATATTTTTTAACTATCTATACATTTACTAGCTTTCTCTTTCAACTGTATATCTTTAATAATACAAACTATAATTGTCATTTCTACTTATCATAACAAGTAAACGATTATATTATATATCAGGTGAAGTGTCTGGACGTTAGGCTCTCTCTCCATACCCTGCTTTTCGGGATAGAGCGTTAAGCTAAAAAATAATATATAAAGAAAACAGAAAAGTCCCCTCTCATTTAGAGACAATGACTGTCTTTATTTAGATTAACGCTTCATCCCACACATTACAGTAATAAGACTCTCTGTTAACACACCGTGGGCACATTACTTCGAAACTTTGTATGTTAATTAATGGAACTCAACGCTGCACTCTTGTTACCAGAGCGAGGAAATTAAAATATTTATTAATTCCCCGAGTAGGATTCGAACTCTCAACCATCACGTTTACAGTTGCACGCTGTGCTGCGCCACGAAAGCCTCTTGTTTATTAATGAAGTGTAAAATAATGTATTCCATTCACAAAATACAGAAAAAAGAACGTGCAGTTCTGGACCAGTTCACACATAACGATCGCCGCGTGACAGATAGTAGAGTCACCACGAGTAATTTTGAAACTTCCGACGACTTCATTCAAAATGAGAAATTAGTTAATGTAAATGACGTTATATATGTACAAGACAAGAGCGCAGAAACAGAAACACATGAAAACCATGCTCTAAAACAAATAAAATCTGACAAGGAAGCTATAAAGCAAACTACCAAAATTCACAGTGAAAAAGACAAAAAAGTTGGAATGGATAGAAGGGACAGAGAAAAAATTGATAAAAGAGAAGTCAAGAAGACAGTGCGACAGAGTTCGGTGAAATCGCTTACCGAAAAATACATCAAAAGTGCAAGTAAGTTCATTATTTTTTGCATCCCGCTGTATCCCGTATGGTTGGGCAGAGTAACCTGGTGTTAAAACACTGTTCTCCACATACTGCCAAATTTTCGAGAAATTGACGAGGAAATAAAACTGAGTCATTTCCTAGTGGGAATCGAACCCACAACCTTCGCGTTATAGTCAGACGCTGTGCCACTGCGCAACAGCTTTAAACATGTAATATATATCTATACACATAATAAAATTGTGACTTGTCGCGGTCTGTACATAGAAGATATGTGAGAAAATCGATTATTGGTGGCGTA